>CM067298.1:35724769-35952193 GCA_034231615.1 Meghimatium bilineatum
CATTATTTGAGTCTATAAGTGCAAGAGACCCATCAGTAGTAACACTCTTAGGCTTGTGAATTGCAATTTTGTCAGAAATAAGTAACTTCTTTAATCCAAAATAAATATCATCTCCCTAGTATGACTTTTCAAAGGAATCAATTTCAACAAGTCTGACACAGCCGAAGATACATGTTGGACCATTGGCACAATAAAACAGTGACACAGAGCATTTCCATTATTTGGACTACATGCTGCCGGAAATCTAGTAGGACCATTGTCTGCTACAAGAGAGAACTAGTGGGAGTTTGAGAATGGATGCTGAAGAAGAATACATCTTACAATAAATGGTAACTGAACAATGCTAGTTAATATGTCAACTAATTGTGCCTACTCGTAATAGGATACCATGGCTAATCAGAACTGTAAAACTATTCTGAAATTAGCATTCCTGACAGGATGAATGGAAGATGCTAAAGAATAAATGTTTTTCTTTTTAAAACCACTATAAAAAATGAAAATTATATAAAAATAATGTAAACAAATGGATGTGAAATTTATCAGGTATATGCTCCTTTATATCTTGCAGCATCAGGGGTTGAAGAGTTCTCTGGAGTTTGCTTTTTTGTGTGCTTCATATATGTTTGTTTCGTGGACTCTTTTATTTCTGTAATCTATCTTTTGCTTGGTCTGCTCCTGACTTTCTATCCATCGTGTTCGTATAGCAATGCTTTTTGAGGGGCACTATCTGATGGTAGTCTGGAAGCATGTAAAAACCACTTAATCTTTTGTCTTCTGATGTGATCCAGGATCAACATTGTGTTTGTTAGTCTTCTGATGTTTTCATTTCTGATTGTCTCTTATTGTTACTCTGAGAATTCTACAAAAAGTCATTTTTGTTGTAACTATTTTTTTTGTTGCTTTTGTTTTTAAGTGTCCACATCTGACATTGGTAGCATAGTGATGGTATGATGATCATTTATATAGTACAGTTTTGATGTTCATGTTCAAATGTTTGGTTTTGAAAATAGAAGTCATCTGCAATATTATGTGTTTTTGTTGGTTAAATATGAGAAAACCTTCAACAATAAGAATTGATGTCATGTGTTATTCTGCTGTCATCTGTTTCATTCTTCAACATCCTTCACCATCCAATCCATCTCTAATTATTAGAAATAGGTATAATAGAAAAGGAAACAAAAGTAATAAATCAACATAAAATTGTTTATGATATTATAGGACATATCTAAAAATGACATAGCATTGTTTGCTTCCATGGTTCCAAATTGTTATACATGACTAATATTGGACAAAATACTATAGTAATTGATTGCAGAAGAAGAAATTGAGTTACCAGTGATTTTTTAGATTGAATACATTGTTGCTTAAAAATGTATATTTTCTTACAGTATGTTTGTTTCATTTGTGTTCTGATTTGTGCAAACTAGAGCTCACAATTGCACTTTCTTCTTTCTTTTCTTTCTTTTAGGCACCAGATGACCCAAATGTAGAGATGAAAGATGGATATCAGAATTGGGATAGTATGTTATTATTAATAGCTTTGTTATCTTGAAAATATAAATGAAATTCAAAGAATTAATGTCATTATACTCTAGGTATACCCTTGTTCTCTGGCTGTTTCAGCAGATGGGTAGGGGTCTGCATACTGATTGTCACCATAGCTCACTGGTTATGTATGTCTAATTCATCATAAACTCCTACCAAATGCATGTCATGTGTGATTTCAAAATCTCATAAGTAGATTATGCTTTTCATATTTATATTTATTTATCATTCTCCGGACACCAGTAGCATTCATGTGAAAGGAACATCTTATCTGTTGTAGCTCACATGCAGACTATAACTTGTACCAGTCTTTATTTTTTACATTACTCCAAGCATATATAGTATCTTCACAATTGCTGTGTTTGTAAC
Organism: Meghimatium bilineatum; assembly: GCA_034231615.1. Classification (NCBI taxonomy): domain Eukaryota; kingdom Metazoa; phylum Mollusca; class Gastropoda; order Stylommatophora; family Philomycidae; genus Meghimatium; species Meghimatium bilineatum. The sequence continues at coordinate 35,726,684 of CM067298.1, forward strand.
TCAGTCAATGGCTATTACATGTGTTACAATTGGTGTGTTTGTAACTCAGTCAATGGCTATTACATGTGTTACAATTGGTGTGTTTATAACAGTCACAACTTTCTTTCTTGATAAACACCAGATGGTTGCATTGTGACCTGAATAGTGTGAGGATGCCATCTATAGTCAACGGTGGATAGAACCATCTGTACTTTAATAATAATAATAGCATCTATCTCAAGTTGAAAAATCCATTGTTATGTATTTATGCAAGACTATTCCTGTGTGGTGTATATATGAGAAACTAAAGAAGCTTTATAATGAGAAGCTTCAATTTGTTTGGTTTGTCAACATTTTGATCATTGAACTAAACCTTAACTATAAAATTGTCCACAAAACAGCACATAACATAAATGTGATGTTTTTTCATCTTATGATACTCTTGTGCTACTCTCTGGTGTGTATCTTTCACACTTTAATATAGTCACAGTATAACATTGCCCAACTATAAAATTATCTTTAGAGGGTGTGTTTGCTTGGGAGTTGGCATTGTTCAGTAAGCTGGTTTTTGGTACATTCTATTCTTCTGCTGGTTAGCAGGATGTTGTCTGGAATACAAAGTATACTGCTTCATGGTTTACGTCTTGGCTGTTATCTGCACTTTTAGACTGATAATCTGACTTCTGCACATTATTTTTGGGTACATATTGTCATCTCCTTGATTCTTGATTAGAAAAACTGGCCTCACAGCACGTGGGGCATTCCCATAAGTGCTCCGCACTCTGTTTCATCAGTCATTCAACTCGATGGTGTTTCTAGTCCAATGTCGCTGAAACAGACGTTGACATCAGGGCACAACTCTGGCCCTTGTGACAGGTTTCTTTGTTGTTCCGTCCACCCATGCTGTGCTCGTAACTAGTTCAAGCACAATGTCTGCCTGTCAGAACAACATTGTAACTGTTATCGAAGGTTACGACTACGGGGTTGTATAGATGACGTGCCATGAAGCTTCTATAAGAAGATAACCTCAATATAAAGGCATGTCATCTACTAAGGTTTTCTGTTGCATGGTTGGTTTGTCTAGTGAGCCATTGGTGAGACCCACAGACACAACCGCATGCGCGAATTACTTGATCATTACTCGTAGACCAGACTGCCTTGTAGTTCTGGTTTGCTGACTTTGATATTAGCAGTCAATTAGAAAACATGGGTGACATCCTAAAAAGCAAAGATGAAAGCTATTTGAACATTTAATGAGAACGAGCCCTGCAAGGACATACATCCCTTATTTGGGTGCCAAAGATGAAAAATGAAAATGATGACTCAGAAAAACATGGAGACATGATGGAAAAATGAAGCACAGATTTCTGTTAAGGAACAGTGCATTAAATATTTTTAGATGGAAATATATGCCTCATGTGGCACTAAGCATGGTTAAGTAGTACATGTACACACACACACACACATAATGAAATAACTATCAAATCTGCCCAAGAGCCAACTACACATCATTGGTAATCCTAGTAACAGATTGTCGCATTCATTCTGTCTAAATGAGTGAGGATTTCAAAGAGAGGACATTTTTTAGCATACAAAATTCCTTGCTGAAATGTAGTCTGACTCCATCTATCAATGCAGACCCGAATTTGGGTGCTGAGATGTTTTATCGAACCGATTCTTTTTTATGGATGTGAAGCATGAACAAGAAAATTCAAAGTGAATTGGAGGCTACAGAAATGTGGTTTCTGAGAAGAATGATGAAAATTCCATGGACAGCCAAGAAAACTAATGCTGAGGTTCTCATTGATGCTGGCGTAAAAAGATCAATCATATCAAACATTAGAGGCAGACAGTCAAGGTTTCTAGGGCATGTGCTGAGAAGAACACAGCTTGAACACTTAATAACCACTGGAAAAATCAAAGGGAGAATAGATAGAGGTCGACAAAGAGAAAAATTACTAGATGGGCTTGTATCGTGGCATGGTAGAAGCTCACCAACCGAGCTTATTGACAACACAAGAGACAGAGAGTCGTGGAGAAACATGATCGCCTATGCCAGTCGGCATGGCACTTGATTGATTGATATGTATGTAGTACAGATATCAATCAAGTTGTAAACTGCAATACAATACGTTTTAGGGCAAACAAAGAAGAGAAATCCAGATTTCAGAAAAAAGTTTGTCCTAAAATAAGTTTTTTAAATCTTAGTTTCACATTTTTATGTTTTTTTTCCAGCACTCAGTTCATTAGAGATGGATAGGATGGTGAGGGATGTTGAAGAATGGATCAGACGACAGCAGAATAACACAGTGAAATCAATTCTTATTGTTGAAGGTTTTCTCATATTTAACCATAGGTAGTAACTTTGAAATCTTGAAAATGTAGCCAGAAAGGCAGACTTATGTTATAATTATTCTAGATAAAGATGTATTACTTAGGTTTCAAGGGCTGTTTACTAATTTCTGAACCATATTCTATTCTCAAATACTTTAATACTTAGTATTGTGGCACAGTGAATTCCTCTATAGCACATTCTTTTATAACAAATTTTCCTATATAACAATTTTCAACATCCCCAATTATATTTATTCTATATTGTTTGTACTGTATATAGCAAATGTCTGTTATTACATACATATTTTGTTGGTCCAGACCAAGTTTGTTTAATGGGATTTCACCGTATTAACCTGATGCATGTGAGAACAACGTGCCAATGTATGTACCAAACAGGAAATCAGTAACATTGCACATGCGTGCTATATGCAGACAAACTGAATAAGTAAAGGACAAAGACAAGCCTGTAATCAAGTTAAACTTTTAGCAAGCCCATTTAAAATTACGCATTCTTTCCCCAGCCACCTGGGTTTTTTTAAATTTGTGTTATTTTTGATGGGTGTTTTGAAAACACAATAACGTTTTTATTTTGATAGGTTTTGAAATAATTTTTTGCACGTGTAAATAAAGAATTGCATACTGCAAATATGTGTATTTTTTTGTTTGTTGGTATAATGGTGTGAGAAAGTGGTAAAGATGTTTTTTTCACAAAATAAAAAAACACAAACATGGGTGTTGCTGTTTGGAGAGTGCAATAACTTTATTGTTTTTAGGGATTTTAAAATATTTGTGCATGTAAATAAATAATTGAATACTGCATATATTAGTGTAATTTTTGTTTGTGTATGTGTGATAAAAGAGGTGTGAGAAGGATGTAAGGTTGGGAAAGGAATTTAAAAAAAATTATACAATAGTTATTTACCCTTATTTTATGAAGTGGCAACCCTGATAACACACCTAAGTCTATTGTATGTATGTTGTTTCATAACCAAACTAACATAATATCGCTAGGGACATAAATAAAACATGTAGATATAACTTACCTTGCCATAGAATCGTTATCTGGATATAGACCTATTCTTTGTCGGTAACAACGTCATTACATTAGGTCTATGGACTTACATAATGAAACCATCATGTTACTACTATATATATATATATATATTTTGAAATAACACATTTTCTCAAGAATTCATCATCAGAATCACAATCCATAATGATGTTACTGAAAATCCTATAAAACCTAGGTCTATAAAACCCGATTCGCGCTGATCTGGACAGATCGCTAGGATTTTAAAATTACATCCATGCCGAAATCGGATGTGCTAGGTCTACAAGGCGCATAACGGTGGCACAACGTAACCACGCTCCTGGCGGAAATCACATGGATATCCGTGATGGTTACAATGGAGCGAACGCAAAACAAACAACAAAATTACATCTCCCCTATTCTTCACTCATGCTAACAAAATGATGAAAATGGAAGTCTAATTGAATAGCTAGCTGTTTCCATCGCTAAATCAATGCATAGCAACAGGTGCCTTTTGTCGCCAATGGTTGTAAATGACTGAAAAACCATTGGCTACCATAGGTACCAATGGCATGCTAAAGGTTAACTTGCTGATGACAGATTTAGATGGGACAAGTTTTTGGATGACGTATGCTTTAAAGGATTAAATCATCCTTGTTCTACATTCCTGATTTACTCTACATATAAAATGATTTTGCTGTATATGGGGTACTAGATTGATCTGTTTGGGAAGTACTAAGTTTATTACTTAAATTTTATTGTCTCATCAACATGTAGCATTATTTATATGTTTCAGTGAATTGGTGTCATTATTAGAGAAGAAGTATTTCATAACAATTACCAAAGAGGATTGTGTAGAACGAAGAAAGTAAGTAGAAACACATTGCTTTCTTTTTATACTTAAAAAATACACAAATATGCCAGGACTTAGCTAAGACTTTCATACATGCACAATTACCGGTAGTTAGTCAATAGATGTCGGTCATCATCATTGTGCTTCGTACACATCCATAGGTGCTCTGATCTGCACTTGAGTGTATCCACTATTATATGATGACTGACCTTTAGTTCTCTGTTGGTTGACAAACATTTTATAAGACCATAGTAGCGCTTATTTCTGGCAACTCCGCATTTAACACTTTGCTCACCAGCAATCCAGAGCGTACTTGTCCGCTATTACCGAGGGTGCACGCAAAATTTTATACATTGACATCGTCGTTTTTAAAAATTCGTATAAAATCGATCTAGCGTAAAAAAGCCTTGAAGCTTTCTATGTGTTGTAACAACTGTTTGCAATTTCTGAATGAATTTGAAATCTCCAGAGTTATTTCAAGTGAAAAATGCTACTTATCATAATGCTAGGCCTAGATTTACATTAATTTCTATATATATCATACAATATTTCCATCGAAATCTCCAATATTGATAAAAAACACATACTATGTCTATATCGTTATTCCTGACATCCGCTATTTTTACAGAACATAATCTCACGGAAACACTATTTTTAGCACATTATTGCAATGGGTATTCCCATTTTTCTGATCTATCATAGCGCATTCGACTAGCGTCAAAATTGGTCAGCAAAGTGTTAAAATTCAACTCCTTTATTCCCGACATAGTAAAGGAATTATCACCCTCAACAGTTCATTTGACCGTGTTGGATACCAACTTTGTGTTACCATTGTCAAACATGGCCTTTGAAAGATGCTAGTAAAAAAAGATCAATGTGTTTGAAAATAGATATTTGAGGAAAGCCAAATATAACCTATAAATGTCATCAGAAGAAACTGACGGAGAAATGAAGAGGTAAGGAAAGAAATTAAGACCATAGAGAGACAGCAAACCAGGTGGTTTAGCCGCATCATGAGAGTGGAACCAACACAACTGGCCCTTCATGCATACAACAGCAGATAATTAGGCTACAAGACATAAGGAAGACCAAGAACTAGATAGGTGGAGACAATCAAAGAAACCGTAAAGATACATGGGCCTACAATGGTCAATGCTACCCCAAAAGGCCAAAGACAGACAACTCCAACTTTCCCTCATGACACTTAATAGCACAAGTGGAAATGACAATAGATAGATAGTCCATATTGTTTCTTGTAAGGCATGTGCTTTCTTTTTGGCCCCAGCAACATAAGGGCAGCTGATTCCTGTTTGTTAATTTCTCAGTCTTCTTACATTGCAATTGATGTTGCAATTAGATGGCTCATTGTGGTCTCACAAGTCTTTGAGGTCTTGATTTTTGTGACTACATATTGGCTTGAAAAAACACTACTTTTTGTTACTGCCTTTCTAAATATGTATACAACTGAAGTTTTCAATGCTTGTGAAGTTACTGTCAGCCATTTCTGTACAGTGTTGTCCATGTCTTTATATATATATATATATATTATATATATATATATATATATATACTGAAGTACATCTGACAGTTTTAATTATGATTTTTATTCCAATCTAGGCAAAGGGTATATAACCCTGCAGATACACCAGGATACTTTGACCAAATTGTTTGGCCATCTTATGTACAATACCTTGATAGCCTGCAGAGCCGGAATGATATAGGTAAAAAAATCATGTCAATGGCAGGTCTTGATAAAAAGATATTGGACTCATTAAGCAAAAGTGCAATAAAAATTGAGTTTTATAGTGGGCTAGTTATCTAAAGTTTTGATTCCGTAACAATATTTTTCTCTTGATGTCGCAAGTGTGTTTATTCTGATGACATGAAATGCAGAAGTATATGAAGAATGGAAATGTGAAGAAATGTTTGCTATACCCAGTTTAAACAATAAAAATAATGGGATTTATTAAAGTGTTGTTAAATGAGAAGATTTGTTAAAGACATTATAGAAAGACTCCACTGTATAATACTTCTTAAAGCTTTACAAAAATGTATATCTTAATAATTTCAATCTTAATCATTCAGGAAAAACTCTGGGCGTAATTCCCAGAGCGAGGGGAATAACTCTGCACAAATCAGAAGTGATTATGCAAGAAAATTAACGTAAAATACAATTTGCAATCAATTTTTATGATTCAGTCCAATTAACAGATAAATGAAAGAGGTACTGAGCTTTGTGAATGTCATGTAAGATAAGTTTACTTGTTATGTAACATGCGAAAGGAAAAAAAATGAACACCAGTTTCATGTCAGCTTCATTTACTTGTGTCAATTTGTTTGCTGATAACTGTTCAAATGAAAGCTGCAAAGCAAACTTCCTTGCACAGCATGACAACAAGTCTGTAACTGTTACTACTCCAGTCATATAGTCTTAGTTCACATAAAGAAAGACCTAGATATCTGGTGAAACAGGGTTCCAAAACGGATCTTGTTTTTCTGAAAATTTTGATACCGGCATACTGTGCATATTCCCAAAGAATGACTCCCGTAGAAATAGTGAAAACTATGCCTAGTCTCAAAAGCAGAGTAAGCTTGATCAATGTTGTTTGTAGGACCTGATTTCTCATGAAATTGATCATTATTGGCATAGATCAGCTGTATTGACTATTCTCAATTATTACTAGTTATATCTGTCACTTGTTAGTGTTTATTTTTTAAGTTTAGCATTACAGAAATAATTTAATACTCCTAAACTAATGCAAAGTGGTAAAAACAAATTTCTAGGAAGTTACTTTATTCAAAAGTGGATTGCATTAACATTGATTAAAATGGATTGCTACTTATTTCTACTTCATGTTTCAGGCAAGGCAATTAATTCCATCAATTCCCATTGCATAGTTTATGCTAAACAATGTCCTATACAGAATATGCTTTCAATTATTATTATTATTATTATTAGGTAACAGAACTCACATCAGGTTAAAATTGGATGTGCTGGGCAGGAAATTGCAAATAAACTAGTTGCACAACATATTTCTCTTCAGAAATCACATGAAATTTTGTGTCGTTCATCAGAGAGCAAACACAGAACTAATATTTGGCACGGTACTGTTTACATACAGACCAAAATTAAAGGATATAATGATTTTTATGTTTAGTAACAATAAGAAGCAAATGCCTGTTTTATTTTCAGAATATATTGATGGTCATACAGATCTAGAAACTATTGGCAAAACAATTTTGAGCAAGATTGAAGCTGCACTTCAGAAGGAACCTGTTAATGAGATTGTGCATTGAGAACAACAAACTGTCATATATTAATATGAAATAAGTTTTCAGGGACTTTTAAAGAAATAATTTATTATGATTGTAAACATTGTTTGTTACCATTCATTCATTTCTGTAGATTTTTATGTGTTCTGAACCATTACCACCAATTTCAGGTTTTCTCCATTCCTTTTTTGCTTCTGTCACAACAAATTAAAAATCAATATCTTTTTCAAATTGTTATTTCTATTTGACTTTATCAATTAATTGAGAACCCCAGGAATTGCAATCGATTAGCTCTTACTTCCTATATGCAGTGGGGTGGTTTTTCTGAGCTTTCTTTCATGCCCAGGAAACTTCAGCTTTCGGCTTAGTGCAATGCCTATTGAAGGAGCGTTCTACTCAGAGAGTGATGATTGACTTTATAAATCGAGAAAAAAATTAGAATATCTGGGAGCAAATATAAACAGTTAGGAGATTGTTCAGTTTAGATTAAAAGAAGACTCACAATGCAACACTCAAATTAACACAGATGTGAAAACTGTGGCAAAGTAGTACCGGTAATAATGACACTAAAATAACCCTTTTAAGCTCATTTGTTTTTGCCAGTGGCAACATATGGATTTGAGACTTGGACTTTAAAAAAGACAATATCCAGAAGAATAAATTCATTTAAAATGAAGTGCTACAGAAAGATATGGACAGAGAAAAGAACATTGATATTTTGAAATTACTGAAACTAAAACTTAGTCATGGGTGGTTTCTAAATACCGTTATAAGAAGGAAGCTAAATTATTTTCGACACTTAAAGAGACATGGTATCAAAAGGCTCATTCTGGAGGGCAGAGTGCCAGTATAGAGAATAAGACGAAGAAAATGACGGACCAGCGACATCGAAGATTTCTATGAGCTTGTCTCTGGTCAATGTAGCTCTGCTTGCTCGGGACAGAATGTTCAGAGTTTTCCACATTGAAGACAACATCCTGGAAAGAATATGTGGATCATTACAGTCTATTGCGTCCACATGCACGTGACTACAGTCCATTTTTTAAATAGGATTGATTTAATTGAGCTTCTGTTACGCGGAGATGAAAAATGCAAAGGCATCTGCTAGTACTAATTCCATCCTCATGATCCGTACTAATTTCATCCTTACATAACGCACTGATACCCCCACTTCCAGGGGATTCCTGTGGAGAGGTGGGACTTATCATTGCGTTATTGGCAGATTGATGGATGCTGCATTGTTTGCATCTTTAGTAAAAGTTAGTTGCGTTCAATAATGTATGGTGTGTTATGCTAAAAGCGTGGACGCATTAAATCGTGCTGTACCAAAATGTTATTTGATATATGTATATATATTGCTAAAACTATCAATTTGATTGATCAGGTCATGCTGTGTTTGTACATTTTACATTGAAATATTTCTATAAACATAGTTCTTGCTTGTGTTAATGAAAAAAGAAAATGGTGTGTTTGCTACCATTATTTCTTTCACTATTCTAATCACTTTTTAACACTTTATAGATCAATTTAGACATCAAATTTCCATTATAGAACTGCAGTGACCAATTCCGACGATTGTCTAAACTGCTGGGACACTTCAGACATACGCCAACTGCAGCGATAGTGTTACTAAAAATATCTTGCCCAGGGAAACTATGATGTCCTAAAATGGAGACACCCATGAAATACATTAATAAATCAGAACTTTTGGAAGTGAGATTGTGTGATGTATAGAAAGTAATGTAAATCTAGGCCCAGCATTCTAATATGATTTTGTTCTTGAAATAACTCTGGAACTTTCACATTTATTCAGAAAGTGCAAACATTCATTATGACACATAGAAAGTTTCAAGCTCTCTCAAATGAGTTGGATTTTGTACAGATTTTTAAAGATGCGATTTTGATGTCTAAAATATTTGCGTACACGTTTGGTAATGGAAGATAAGTACGCTCTGGATTCCTGGTCAGCAAAGTGTTAAAAAGTCCTTGTGACTATGACACAATTTGCAGCTTTCTTGGCTAGTTCAGTGAATTTCAGATTTTCTTGTCAGTCCAAGACAAATAATGATGCAGGAGCAATTAAAAATGACACAAAACACATTTAAAAAAAAGTTTTAATAGTGAATATTCTTCAATTTAAAAAAGTAAACAGCTCATTAAAATTACAACAAAATAATTTCTTAAAATGGAAAACTTTATAAAAGAAAGGTAAATAAATTATCAACATATTTTATAACAGACTCAAGATGACCACATTTATAATGGCTGAACATTGCTTAAATTCCCTTGTATGAAAAATTGTAGATATGATTGAATTATGGCATGGGGGGAACATTGGTATAAAAAAATGATTGGTAGTATGACAAGGCTCTGGACAGTTATAATCAATGTCATATGGCAGGGACTATAAGTAGTGTCATATTAACCTTTAGCAAGCCAGATTAAAAAATATGAAACGTCTCCCTGCCACCGGATTCTTTTTTGAAAATTTGCGTTATTGATGGTGACTGTTTTGAAAATGTGATAATTTTTTGGTTGTTAGAGATATTTAAATAATATTTGCACATATAAATAAAGAATTGAATTATGCATATATTGGTGTAATTTATGTACATGTGTGTGATACCAGACGTATGAGAAAGTGGTAAAGACGTTTTTCACAAAAAACATATATTTTATAACAAATAAAGAGGAAAAAAATAAGAAAAAGGATAACTTACCTTACATATCGAATTCCTTGGCAACACTGTAAACTAAATCACGCAAATCTGTTGTATTTATGTTCTTTCACTGCGAAATTATCAAAATATAGCCGGGGGAACTGTATAAAACATGTAGATTTGCAGTAAAATCGTTCTTTGAGCTTAGGCCTAGAGTTATTTTTTCTGCCACTTCAAAATATTCGATATCAAACGTACAAGTCCCCAAACCAACACGGCATTCTGTATATTCACTGCTGTGAAACTAAATAACCTAATAATCCATGATTCAAGTCACGATTCAATGTTATTTTATTCGAAATACGATGAAATAAAGGTCTATAAAACCAATCCATCATCATGGCATCGTACCGATGTACAGATGTGGTCAGATTAATTGCTCTTAAACTTTTACGAATAGATAGCCATTCTCAAAAACGATCATTTCGGAAGTGGGGGATGTACCGGCTTCGATTGCGCATGTCCCCAGCTATGTGCACGGACTGTAGTACGTGTAAATCTCACGATATTATCGTTGGGTGGGCCGGGCCGCCAAAAGCGTGCGCGGCCATTTTGTTTCTCAGCGGCTGGGATTGATATAGGCTCGGTGAAGGTTAAAAGACATGTCACCTATTTTGAAGACCTTACTTGAGGGTAAAGTCAAAGGGAAGTGAGCAAGAGGTAGACAGAGATACAAGTGGGAGAGTAACATCACTATATGGACAGGTTACAGTCTAGCAGAGTGCACCACCAAAACAAGAGACAGGGGATGTTGGAGATCTGTTGCAGCCAACCTTCGTTGCGGAGACTGCAATTAATGATGATGATAAATAGTGTCAAATGAATTGAACTTCATATAAAACCTCAAATATCAGCATCTGAAAAGCAAATACAGCAGTTTACATTAAAGTATGTAATATAAGACATTATAACTTTCAAAGTTGTCTATTAATAGGATAAAACTGGTCAATAAGTTCATTAGCATTGAATGTTTACTTCCTCCGCCGAAGACGGATGTGTCGGGCCATTGGCGCAAATAAAACGGAGACACAACGCTTTTCCATTCTCTGTACTACATCCTCCTGGAAATCTAATAGGACCATGGTCCTGCTACAAGAGATATCCAGTGGGAGTTTGAGAATGAACGCTGAAGAAGAAGAATGTTTACTTCCAACAGTCAATGCACACAAAACATTTGCAAAAAAGTTTGATAAACTACCAGTAAATAAGACAGCATTGCCCTGATAAACTACTTGTGATTTAAAATAAAATATTTCTCTTATGAATTGCAGTTATTGACGATACTTTCCTGTTTTGTGGGCACATATTTGTGTTTGTATGTTTACAAAATCATACTTGGAAATCTTGTATTGATTACAGCGCTTTTCAATATGATATTTTTCATTCTCAAAACAATGGGTTCTTTGAATGTTACTAATGTGGATATTATGAACCTTCCGCAAACCGAGAAAGGTTCCCAGACAAACAAGTTAAAAATTTTGGCTTTTAAACTTTACAGTCAATCATCGATACAACTTTATTGATACCAAAAATGGAGAATGCAGACTGGAGTGGTCATGGGGCAATGTAAAATGGACAAACAAGAAATGTGGAGGGGGGAGAAAAGAGAAGAAAGAAAAAAGGAAGGATATATAGACAACACCCAGAAAGTTATAGAGCTGAATTCATGTGTAGGTCACAGCTAGCAGCGTCTATTTGATGCTATTTTGAATGATATAAAAATACTGGTTCCAAGAATAGATTGTACTCTTGTTCTAATTTGTATTCTCATTTCAAATAAAAGTCTTATTCAGATTGTTTTTCGTTGTTGTATTTGTGTTCTACGAAAAATCGTGCTATTTGATCTTAGTTGATGTAATTTTTCTTCGCTGCATTTAATGAGACCCATAAGAGCTTATAACAAGATAGAATCAGGATACAGTCACGGGCAGATCTAGGAAAAGATGGATAGACATCAAGACCATCCTGAATAAACATGACTACACCTCAACCAGAGCAACACACCTGGCTCTGGATCGCAGACTACATCTCATTCACAAACCTCTGCTCAATTGGTAAGTGTAGAAGCTATGACAACACAGCCACCTGGGGATAGACAATAGATAATTTAATGAAACTTTTAAACACAGCCTTTTAAAGTTAACATTATCGTGGTTGGTGCTATCCTACTTCTACTGGAAAAACGTAGTTTGTTTTAGGTCTGTCAACTGGTAGTGGTATTTACTTTGAACAATTAAGGATTCAAAAATAAATAAACTAGCACTGTAGACCTAATAAACACCCTTTAGCCATCATAAAAAATGAAGGAAATTTCGGTTCAAATAAAATAAATATGTTCTGCAAATCTATGAGGTAGGTGATGTTTGTTTTGCGTTCGCTCCATTGTAACCAGCACGGACATCCGTGCAATTTCCTCCGGGAGCGTGATTACGTTGTGCCACATTATGCGCCTTGTAGGCCTAGCACATCAGATTTCGGCATGCCTTGACAATTCGGGTGGGCTACCCTAGCCTGTGACAGCCTTCCTATCTGTCGCCAGACAGTGAATGTGTACTGACTCTATGCCGAGACGGTTTGTCTTTCACGTCTGTCCTGCACGAGGCGTTCCACAGTCAGTGAACATGCCTCGTGTAATTAGACGTATTGTGCCCGTGTTCATCGGGTGCTAAACCTTTTCTCGTCCTCAAGCCTGGTTCTGGTTTAGGAAGAACTTGACAGAAGAGTTGGGCTCGTTTATCTTCTTAGCCGAAGCGTTATTCACCAACTTCGTGAGCCCCTCGTCCAGGTCTGAATCTGTACACATATTTAGGAACGTTAGGAACTTGTGCTTTGTTCTAGAGCTGAACAGTGCTTGTCACCTCGGACTGCTATGCCTGTGCCCATCGGGTACTGAACCTTTTCTCTCCGCGAGCACGCTTCCGGTATAGGAAAGACTCGACAGTAGAGTTGGGCCTAGGCTGGGATCACTGGTAACTAGAAGCTTGTCTCGAGCAAACAATGCTTTAGTTCCAATTTCATCGAACCGTCTTCCATGCTTTTTACACATGACGCTGCCCTCTAGCGCTGTGCATCTTTCTCAGTGTACTCATTGTGCTTTAATTTTTATTGGAACATCTGCCTGCTTCGTACTGACTACATTGGCCGCCCTCCAATGCTTCTACCAGACTTTCTAGCTTCACTGTGTGTCAACAGTGTTGCTGCATGTGTTGGCACAGTGGTGTCGGAGTTATTAACTGTCTTTTTGCAGTCAAATCTCATTCCATCTGTTACCTCCACATTCACGGACACGATTCCCCAAAAGGTTTAGCCAGAATCAGCATTAGCCGCTGTATTTCTGTTACCAGGGTGCACCACAAGGAGGCACTTTTGGGATATTGGTTATCTGCTAACCCTGGGTCCGCCAAAAGCAATGCATTCCTTTTGCACCCTTAGGTAGGTGATAATGTATGTCCCTTTATAGTTGTCAGAAGTGAAAAATTTTTTGACACAGACAATAATGTTTGTCACAAATTTCAGGTCATGAAAACGTTTTCTGTTGTGCAGGCTAGTGTGGTAATCTAAATAGAGCTATGTTGTGTCAAATGGGGTTAAATTTGTGTGCCAATTTAACAGGAAATTTCTGTTACTGCCCTCTAAAATATTTACATGATATATTTAGAGATTTGTATTCTGAGATTCATATAAACTAAGATAATTTTCTCTTTCTGTGCATCTCAATCAAGTGCCATGCCAAATGGTGTAGTCGATAAGCTTGGTTGGTGAGCTTCTACCGTGCCACGATAATAGTCCATCTAGCAACTTTTCTCTTTTTTTCTCCTATCTCTTCTCCCCTTGATCTTTCCAGTGTTTATTAAGTGTTCAAGCTGTGTTATTCTCAGCATATGCCCTAGAAACCCTGATCTGCCCCTAATGTTTGATCTTTTTACGCCAGCATTTATGAGAACCTCTGCATTAGTTTTCTTAGCTGTCCATAGTATTGTCATCATGCATCTCAGTAACTGGGAAACAATGCCATTATACTCTGAAATCCCTGTATTACTTCCTTCTATGTTACTTTCTACTATAGTACATCCTATTACAAATTTCCGTTTAACACTTTTCAAAATCCCCAGTTACATTTATTCTTTAATGTATGAATTGTATGTAACAAATTTATGTTATTATATAAGTATTTTGTCAGTCCGTACCAACGTGTTATAATAGAATTTTAACTGTAGCTCCAAGTGTAGATCACCGCCGAGTACAAGGCTTCTTCAGTAGGCATTAAGCCGAAAGCTGAAGTATCCTGGATATGACAGAAAGCTCAGAGAAACCACCCAACTGCACATAGTAACAGCAAGGATCGCAATTCCTGGAAATAGTGACAAACAAACATCTATAAGTGTAGATTTTGATAACAAATAATTGCATTAATTTATCCTGGCTAAGCTGTTGAATAAACAATAATTGAAAGGGGCTTAACGTATGGTAATAATTTTCATAACCATATAAAATGAAATTAGATTACATACATATTCTATCAGACTCAACCAATTCGTTATAACGGGATTCCACTGTATGTGAATAAATCACATAATAAAATATGTACAGTTTTATTACATAAAAGCTACAAGTAGCAGTGTTGATAATACCCTCTTTGGCACCATCTATTAACAATGTAGTTGATGTGCTTGTATGCCAGTTAGAGAAGACTGATCTGTAAGTCTGGCAAAGGAATGTTGGTAAAAAAATGAATAGTTTAACTGAAAAAAATACTGAGCAAATATGATAATACTTATTGGTGTCAATACTTTGTACAGAAATAACATGTTCCTGCAGGAAATTTACCCTACTGGCCTGGTCACGCTGGGGTGCAGAG
This sequence comes from Meghimatium bilineatum, assembly GCA_034231615.1. Classification (NCBI taxonomy): domain Eukaryota; kingdom Metazoa; phylum Mollusca; class Gastropoda; order Stylommatophora; family Philomycidae; genus Meghimatium; species Meghimatium bilineatum. The sequence continues at coordinate 35,741,731 of CM067298.1, forward strand.
TAACGAGAGGTTCTTCACAAGTGATGATGACCATTTGTTACAGCCACTTTTGAAATTCAGTTAGATTATGAGTTTAGCAGATGTCTAATAATTTATAGCTTCAATCTGGCCACAAATGTCCTTTGACAGTTCAGGCATAGGAATGAGAGGTACATAAACTGACTTTAAAGGCACCTGTAGTCATTGACTATAGATAGCAAAGACATACACTTACTGCATTTCCTCATTAAGCACCACTTGGATGAGAATACCAGTAATGAGACTTTTGATCTAAGATTTGATGAGTTAGGAATTGTACATAGTAAAAGGAGGGAAAGAGTGAGGTGAGTGTTTAACAAATTAAGACTATGCTGACCACATTCAACTGTTATATACCCTTGGTGACCAACTTATATGATCTTCAAAACTGTTGATACTTAAGAAATACAGCAATGGTAGCAATATTTTACTAATAATAGCTCATCCAGGATAGCACATCATTCCAAAATTATATATATATATATATATATATATATATATATATAAGTTATATAATGTCATTGATGGGCAAGGAGATTTATATATATTAGTTATATAATGTCATTGATGGGCAAGGAGATTTATATATATTAGTTATATAACATCCTTGATGGACAAGGATATATATATATATATATATATATATATATATATATAGTTATATAATATCCATGATCACCAAAGCCTAATAGAAGCAGCTTGTGGGTCATGTTTTGTCTAAATTTGAAAATGGAGGGTTAGAAAGTAAGGGGTTGTGCTGCAATCTGGTTATTTAAAAAAAAAAGAAAGATATAAATGATTTGACATTTATTTTGTTCGTCTGAATGTACCTTATCTGTAGTTATATCTTTACTATAAACTTTACTGTTTTGTAGTTCATACACAGGCCCATGGAGTTTTGTTTCAAACATTGTTTATCTTGGACAGAGTATTTGCCTCAGGATTTCATATTCAGGTCAGTTTAAGGAGCCTGGTACACAAGACTGCGCTCCAATCTTGAACTTTGTGTACATGTAGATGCACATTCAGTTGTGTCTTGTTCTGATGTATAGAAACACAACTTGTTCTAGTTGTTAATAATTCAGCAGTCATCTTGTGTAGTGGATATGATTCCCCATCATCAGCATCCTCTTGAGTTAGCCAATCTGCTTTCTCATTCCATGTATTCACAATAGATACTACTGCATGGCTACCTTGCGCAGACTATTTAATTCTGTCAGAAGCATTTGCTGGTTCATTATGGCATGATATGTGCACACATTTCAGTTTTTTAATATTAGGCTTCATTTCACAGATCTTCCGCGACACTGAGATAAAAAACACACAGCGCCGCACTGAGTCTTCTCTCAATGGATGCTGCGTTATATGCGCCTTTAGCAAAAGTTTGTTTCGTTTAAATAATGTATCCTTTGCTTTGTAAACAATGTGGACACATTCTTTAATGAACCAATGTGCTATTTATGCTTCATCACAAATACCCACTCAGTGTAAGATTCCTGCTGTAATGCACAATAGTCCAAGGTATGAAAGAAAGTCTCAGCTGAGTAGTTTGGGATTTTTTAAAATTAGGCACCAGCATCACAGCACTGGGAATATTCCAATAAATGCATAGCTCACTGATCCATCAGCCATCTAAGGCTGTATAAACTCAATGTACCAGTCAGTTGGTTGTGCATTCTTCAGATCTTTCAAGAGAGAAGGCACTTTCTTCCCTCTCTTAATCCTTTTCATTCTCTGAACATGATCGGTCTATTTAAGCTTCCTCTTCATCACTTTGTAGTGCATCAATAACTGCCCTAATCAGCGAGTTCACTCTGTTCTGGCTCTTCAATTAATTATACATCCAGTCCTAAATTTGTCATGTGTAGTACGGTTTGTTGTGGGCCACAATTTGTTCTGCAGGGACACTCCTGTGGGTCAGACTGCCATGGTGTGAATAGTGAAGCTGGAACAGTTCTGTAGTATATGTTGATCCATAGATGTACACTGTTGTAGATTATGTGTGTGATGTTAGACAGCAATGTCCTTTTCTCAGTCAAAATATCCTGAATTGTTTCTATTCAATTTACTGACATTGTCTTGCTCATATCTGACCCAAATACTCTAACAATGCATCAGCTCTGCCATTGCCTCTGACTCCTGCATTATATGGACAGTAGTACAGGTGCAAGGTCACTGCTTCAAGCTCTCCAGTCTGGAAAACTAACAGACCTACAAAAACTACTTAAGGAACTGTCTTACCAATATAGGGTAACCATGCAGTAGATACCCTATCACTGTGGAATACCAGAAAAAGCAGACCAACTGGCTAGGAAGGTGATGCTGAAGACCAATCACCTACCATCAGAAAAAAACAGATGATCAAATCAATAAGAAAGCCACAAACACCAACACAAGATGACTATCACATTATGAACAGATTAGGTATCAGAGCAAGTTGTAATTCTACTCCTCAGAACAGGACACCACCGACTCCACAGTCGCATGTACACAAAATTTAAGATTGGCAACAAGGCCATATGGACAGGCAGTACAGAGTGCCAAACATATACTTCAAGACTATTCTGAGTATGAAAAGCTGAGGCAGACATATTGGCCAGATGAAACAACACTGGAATCAAAGCTCTATGGGTCACTGTGTGAACTACAAAAGACAGTGAGTTTTATTCAGGAGACAGAATTACAGATATAGATGTTTCAAGTGAACGAAAGAAGTAGAATATGGACAGTAAATCGATGTGATACTTTGGATGTTGCTGTGTAGCCCACTTCTTTCTTGTTATGAACGTTTCTATTTTGCATAGCATGTGGGAAGCAGCTAACTACTGTGTAGTTTGTGACTAACCATCTACTGTAAAAATTGCATATGAATGACACTAAAAAACCCAAATAATTTTGCTCAGTAAGATATGACTTGTTGAAATAACAATTTCCGTGATTATGTATGTATTTTACTGACAAAACACTTAGGAACTGCCAATTGGAATGTTTCAGCATTGCTGTTGAAATGACATTGTAAAAATCATATGATATAACAGTATCAGTAAAAATACATTTCTTCTGCGTTCATTCTCAAATCCCTGCTAGTTGGCAGAGTGTAGTCCATAGAGCAGCTAGCATTTTATAATGGTTTAAAGCCTGGCTGCAATAGTTACACCTTTATGCCTGACATATACAACTCTAGCATGAATTTTGGGTCACTGATATTAAGGATTAACCAATTCCACTCTCAAACCTTTTTAGTTTCCTCTTATATAACAGTTCATGGCAGGTCAGAGTTACTATTCTTTGCTCCTCGTTCGGGTTGTGGTAACAGGAATAAAAATACAATAATTGTAACATTCATTGCGCAACATGTTTTTAGCCGTAGCAACAGGCCAGCAATATTCATCAAACTTTTGTCTTATAAATTGGAGAAAAATCATTTCAGATCAGGTAAACATATTTGTCTCTCTCCTTCTGCCAGGAATATCTGTAATGCCTTTTTCAATAGATACACTCCCATCTTCCTACGTTGAGTCTTTGTCCATGATGATGATACACCATAGAAGTCACCCTGTTTCATGTTGGTGAGTTTATACACACCTGTTTAGATAAAAAAAAAAGATTTGTTTTGACAGGCTGTTTTATCTTGATGTAACCTTTTATCAGTATTATCTTACAAAAACAATGTTAAGCAAATGGTACAGAAATGCAAGTGAGGACTTGAAATTCTATGTTGCATGTGCATTTTGTATAAATGGGAGCAATGATTATGAATGGTGTCTGGTTTTGTGGAGGTGTAATGATAAATCAATCACTTGCTGATCACGAAACCCTGTTTTGTGTCCACTCATTATTTGTGGGTTGAAATAAAAATTATTTCTGTGGTTCACCCAGCCACCAGGAAATAGGGTACCAGGGCTCATGCTATGGAAGGATAGAGGCATGGCACCATTGCCACAAAATAAGTGCGGTAGGCGACGCTAGTCATTGACTAGGCAGCGGAGCAACTATCAGAAACCATGTGCTATGCCACTGGTTCATAACTCAACTTATCTTTACCTTTGTGTAATCATTACTGTTTCTTATTCACAAATTGATTATGTCTGTCGATTATGAATGTTAGGCATACCCATGCTTTCTCGTTCACAATGTGAATGTCTGACATATTTAAAGAATGAATACATATAGCCCATGTTTGCACTAGGAATACTTCTGTCGTTAAAATGTGTGGACATGTATCACTATGTTCCTATCATGCTCTCACTAAAGCTAAAGTGTATGTCAATGTGTCAGCCACTGAAAATCAGATATTCACTAGATAACAATACTAATGAACAAAGTATGATGTCTGATGATGAGACCAATAGCAAACTTCCCTAATGTTATAATTAATCAGGGCAGAGAATGTAGAGATTGAGGCAACTGATAAGCAGACCTTAAAATTCATGAACTGGTAATGCATGGGATGATGTCATTATGTTGACATAAATTCTTGGGTATTACATGACTGCTGCCATGCACATGTTTCTTATAAAAGCGCACATACTTGTATCTAAAGTCAGTTTACTAATGATGGAGATATATCCTAATCTCAAATGCATCAATAGTACCTTCAAGTTGTATGCTCATTGTCCATGTTTCTGAGCCATAAATTTATATAGAACAGATGTAATATTTTATACTTCTCATCTTCAGCTTGTTTTAAATGTGGTTAGATGTCGATATTTTGCTCATGTTTTTCCCAACTTTAAAAAATCATGTTTTACATATTACAATAATGAAAATTAACTGAAAACACCAGAACTTGAAAAATAAAGTAGACACAGTACTGACCAATAGCTTGTATCATACAAGCTTCTCTTGTGTAAGCTTCCACTGGTATCACAGACTGAAAACAGTGTAAGGAAACAACACCGAGTCCAGTATTCCAGATATTGACTATTTGCTTCTCCTTGGTACTCATCTATCAAATAATAATAAACAGCACAATAGGAAATGCATATATTTAGAAAACAGTAAAAAATCTTTGAAATTGAAATAAATCAAGTCAACTATAAAACTAAAAAAAATGTTCAACTAAATTGTTAAATCAGTTCTGTAAATTGATGCCTGCATAGAATACAAGGTACATTTACCTTTCATTGTTCTCTTCAGTTGTGGAAAAAGAAAGTCACACGGAGCAAGACTGAGTGAGTACAGAAGGTTGTGGGAGTAATGGAATGTTGTGTTTCATAAAAATTGTGTTCATGGTGACAGACCTGTTTCCAGGACATTGTCATGATTCACAATCCAATTATGTGCGCACCACTACTCTTAGGGCGATGTCTATGTGACGCATCATGGAGACATTGCAGGGTTGTCTCCTATAATTCTACATTGACAGTCTATCCTCTAGGAATGTATTCATCATGAACAAGTCTATCAATATTGCAGAATGCAATCAATATGTTCTAAACATTGTTTGTCATCTTCACCTGTAGTATCCCAAACTGTGCACGCACAATATGACATATTTCCAGTTTTGCATATACATTGGTACATGGTCATTACATTGCACCAGGTAAATAGCAATTCTCTATGTATTACAGGTTTCTGGTACAAAAAGAATCAGTCCATAATCTTATTTAACAGCTCTTGTATACAGGGTTTTAAATTATATAAAACACCTTCTTCATTTACTCTTTGATAATCACTACGAAAAGTATGTGTATGATTTCTTTATTTCTGCAGAGGAGCATGAAGTATGCTGTGCTGCTGGTTTACAGTAGAGTTGCATTATTTGTGCCTTCTGGCCTAAAACATCTGATTTCGGCATGATGATAAAACACCAATTAGGAAATAATGGAAAGAGCTAGTAGAGAGTAACAGATACTGGTAGAGAAAGCGTACGAAATTGCACTTGAGAAAGATGGGATGCACATTACTCTATATCTCTGATTAGCTTTTAAACCAAGCATTTAGAAACAAATGAGAATTATTGAGACTTAATAATTGAGAATTATCACGTTTAATAGGTAAGGACCTATCAATGGCTGAGAGAAGCATGTTTTATCAATTTGTTAGCATCAAATGGAGGAAATAAAAGTATGAACACTAAAGATGTCTGAAAATGTACTAGCATTGTTGCTGTTATTGCAAAGGTTTTCTATATACTACAAATAGTGTAAATTTTACATTTATTTTGATCTAGCTTTACTGAAAACAATTGATTGTGTACATCAAAAACTTTGGAATATATGAAGGACATGGGTTTCCCGCTACATCTAATCTGCTGTATACAAATATTATATCAAGACCAATAAGCAGCCGTGAGAGTAAATAGTGAAGCATCTGATTGGTTCAGTGTGGAAAAAGGAGTCAGACAAGGATGTGTCCTATCACCATATCTTTTCAACATTTATGCAGAGAACAAAATGAGGAATGTATGAAGAAATGACAAACAGAGAAAGAACTTCTGCCCACTCAACATAGGACATCACGAGATACCATAACTAAGGCATGCTGATGTTACAACATTATTGGCACACAGTCAAGCAGGTCTCAAACACCTCATAAACTTCATTAAAGAACATCATGAAAAACAAAACCTATTTCTGAATGGAAGTAAGACCAATATTATGACAAGCGACAAAACCACTAGCAAGTTATCAATCAGTATCAACAGCAAATTAGAAAGAGTCACCAGTTTGTAATACATTGGTTCTCTTAACAACAGCAACAGTGATTGCTATTAAGAAATCAGAAGGATGTTGGCTATAGCATCAAAGAAGCTGATACAAATGAAAAACATATGGCTGAGCTCATAAACAACAAAACTAACATTCCTAAGAGCTTGCATATTCCCAGTGGCAATATATGGGTATGAATCCTGGACAATCATCAACAAAATGAAAAATAAAACAACAGCATTTGAAACAAAAGGTTAAAGAAAAATCCTCAGAATACCATGGACCAACAAGATCACCAATTTAGCCATCCTGAAAGAGATGAATGTAAAACAAAATTGGCTAAACAGCATGGTTCTCTCCAGAAAACTATAATATTTTGGCCATATCAAATGCCATGACAGTCTAGAGAAGACCATAATGAAGGGGCAGATCAATGATGGAGATGGATGCAAGACATTAAAGACCACCTCAACATGACAGTAACAGAATCAGGAAGACTAGCTCTCAAGATCGACAGAAGTGTTGAAAGGCTGTGATGACTGCTACATCCTGTTGAGGATATGCTATCTGATGATGATTTATTGAAAATTGAAACATAACAGTATTAATAATATTTGGCTGTAATATGAATTTACAAGTAAAAAGTGTGTACCTTTGTTGAAATTATTGCATCTTAAATCAAGCAATCAGATTATTTACACAGGTGACTAAGTAATAAGAGATAAGAGGTATGGATAGAATATTGTCTCCTAACAAAATGGCAAGAAAGTAGTGGAACAATCTGCTTATCCCACAACATTGAGTAAGGGAATGGAGACAGAGCCTCTTACTTGGCTGATGATGTAACTACCAACACCCACAATGATTCTATCAGACTCCAAGAGTATGCTGCAGAAGATAGAATAATGCACGGTAAGCAAGGATTGGATCACACTTCTCAACAAAGCATCACATGGATCTACTGTCCAGGTCATGAGGGTGTCAAAGGCAACAAAAGAAATGATGCACTGGTGAGTAGCTATAGTGATATGCACAATGGTGAGAACAATGCTGAGTTAATTAGGGCAGTCATGGATACACTATAAAATTATGAAGAGATATCTGAAAGAGATAAATGTGCATTTTCAGAGAATGATAGTAGTGGATGCGACTAGGGGGAAAGAAGAAAGAAAGTGTATCCTCTCTAGAAATATTTGAAAAACTCACAACCAACAACTGCCTGGGACACAGTTTATACACTTTTAGATGGCTGAGGAACTGGAAAACTGAGCACCTATAGGAATGTCTCCAGTACAGGTGATGCTGGTTGCTAATCAAGAATCACACAAGTTTTAGATCTTCTACACAAATTTGATTAATTTGTATAGTGTCTATAATTCTAGTTGCTTGTATAATTTCTGTGTTAAGTGTCCCATCCTGTGTGAATCACCCTGTACTACTGTATTATATAGTATGGGGTTACCTTTACCATGGTTTATTACCGAAGGATATTTACCTTGACATTTCCTTTTTTCATTTTAGATATAGCTTCATAAAGATGGCAGTATGGCCTTGATCTCTTGCCTTTTCCAATGTAAAAGATTGAGCAGATAAATGTCTTGAACACTTCTAGGTCAGCTGCAAAAAACAAACATGATCTCATATCACTTCCTTGCATCGCATGTGTTGCAGAGACCTAAAAGGAGAGTAAAGAATAGCAATACTGTTATCTACCATGCAAGCCTTAAGAGGTAACTAAGGAGGTTTTATCATTGGTTGTCCCATCCTATAGAGATTCAAATTGACTTAGAAGCACTAAGGAATTTGGATGTTCTTCTGCATTCATTCTCAAACTCCTGAAGAGTAGCAGGATGTAGTCTGGAGAATGGAATGCATTGTGTTATGGTTTTCAGTTTAGCTAAGAATTTGGGATGTGTTAAGCTGAAAGGTGCAGATATATTAGTGAAGCTGTAAACTATGACACAATGCATTCTGTTCACTGCACTACATCTTGGTAATCTGCAGGAGTTTGTAATTGTAATCAGAAGACTTCTTTATATATAAAACACTAAATTGTAGTTAACTTCTGGTGAACGCAATACTTACACAGGGATCTCCCTAGCGTAGTGGTTTAGCTGTTCGCCTTGCGTTCAAGAGGCCATGCGTTTGAATCCAGCTCGTGTCGTCTTGTTTAGATGGTGGATTTTTTTCGGAGATCAATATGGATTATTACTGAAGCTACAAAGTTACATGCTATGAGTGCTACACCCGGCAGCTCGTTGAGGGTGACGAGTACATATGGGAAACCACATACAATGAAGTCAATCCTCTATGACTAATGAACCCTTTTCTTTCAATACTTACACATGTTTTTGGCTCTCAAAGGCAAGTTGTCTGTGATGCGTGGGTCTAGCAACAAATAAGTGAAAGATGATTTGACTGTCCCTTCACGCCACTGACGACTAGTTTTAGTGCTAAAGACTTCAATCATCTTGAACTCCAATTCTGCAAGACCTGAATCATCAAAATGTCCATTTAAAGCTTGTCGCATTTCACTTGGGTAATCTGAAGAAGAATGTAACTGTATCAGTATTAACATAACATACATCAATTATCTATATACCCATTTGCCTAATTATCTGTCTAGGCAGGTCAACCTAGCCTAAGAAAATGGGTACCAGATCTTCTGGGAAAGTAAATATAAGGTAACTGCGTGAAACGTAATAACAGTTGCACTTACGTAAAACACAGGTTTTACGTTAAGTTTTTCCACAACTTACCTCTGGTGGCTTAAAGGCGCAACAAAAATCTGAAGAACATCTTGGTCCATAGCCACCTTAAGTCTTCTGTTCCCAACCATTTTGACACTCTTCGTTGCTCATGTGGCTGATGCTATACATGTCCTTATGTGGTTCAAGTGCGCTCCAATTTATTTTCCAAGGCCACTTTCTCTCTTGATGAGGCCTTTACATGTGAATTCCATAATGTTATTTATGTGTTCATATGTAAACGCTGCGGCAAGCAGAACATCTGGGAAAAATGGTCAGGATTAAGATTGGGCGATCGCTTTTGTAACCATCTTCATGCCATCAAGTACAGAACATCTACTCCTGTGGCTACACAGTTCAACGGCGATGGTCATCATGGTGCTCTTGATATTCAGGTCACTGCCATCAGATCCTGCACCACCGATGATAGATCTAGGTACGCTCTAGAAAATCATCTTTTTTTTAGAATTGGGTACCCTCAAGTCTTTTGGACTCAATTCCGACCACTCTTTTGTCTAGTATTGGGTTGGTGTGGTCTTTGCCTTTATTAATTTTGTTCCGTCATTTATGTAATCTTTTTATTCGTTTCATTTTGACATATATTTACATTTTTATGTACTTCATGCCCTTCCGGCACCTCATTTCCATATTTCTGTTGGATACATTTGTGTGTTGCTATAATTTCCATTTGTCGTCTTTTGATGTTTTGTATATTGTAATTTGTATGTTTTCTTGTGTGCACATCATTACCCACTAGTTTTAGGGATAGTGTGTCATGTCTGAGTGAAACTGTTATAATAACCTGTGTTTTAAAGGTTAAGTAAAGTACAATGGGAAAGTAAAGGCACTTAATCTCCAGGTATGCAGTTGGTCAATGAAAAATACAGGTCTAAGACCAGATTCCCCAATAAGCGTCAATGGCGATGAAAAATGGAAACTTTACTTACTTTTATCTGTCTACATTAGTTTGGCACCAAAATACATTCATAGATCAGAAACTAATGTTCTCCAGTTTGAGTGATGTGATGCTGCTCTGCATATTACACAATATCTATGTACCGGTATATCTATCTATTATGTTCCTTCAGCGCCGAATACAGTGCCTAGGGCAGAAACCAGAGTGCTCTCCAGTTCGAGTGACATGATGATACTGTGTGTAACTATTGCATGTTTTTAAGACCCATAGTCATATTCAGTATTAGTGAATATGGTTGTTCTGTGAAGAGTTTCTCTTGGTTTCCCTCTTTTTCTTTTGCCATCTGGTACCCATTTTAATGCTTGTAGTAGCAGTCTGTTTTCATTCACTCTAAGTACATGTTCGATATAAGGCCATCATTTTCTTCTTATTGTTGTAGAAATTATAAAAACCTTCATAAATAATTAATATTGTAGAATACTTTCTATGGACAGGATATGAAGAATATACTCATACTTAAGGAACAATGAAAATTATAAGGATGAAATATTGACATAAACAGCTAGGGAGGATCATATGAAATAAAAGCATGCAGAAATTGGATGTGAACAGAAGTGTCAAAAGGCACTGTACAACTAGCAGCACAACATACTTCAATCTTTGCAGCTCAAATTATACTTGTGCTAATTACACTAGTCAACATAAAAATTATACCAGTAATGAAAAAAGTTGATCTTTACTAATTTTGGGGTGCTGAAAACAAATATGATATTAAAAAATGTTCATTTGCTCTAGTTTTGATTTAGATATATGCAACTTTTGTTTTTTTAATTACTGTCTCTCTCTCTCTCTCTATATATATATATATATATATATATATATATATATATATATATATATATATATATATATATATATGACGCAACAGTTGTGATAGACTGAATTATTGATTCTGACCAATAAAAATGTAACTAGAAACATATGATGCAATCCTACCTGGTATTACATCACTTTTATGTATAAATATCTTATCTCCAATTAAATTTTGTTATTAGTATTGAAGTTTTCCTTCTCATAAGTGTCTTTGTTAGATGTGCCCAAGGCATGTGTCAACAGTGCGAATAATTTCTGTTATATATGTGGCAAACAGACTTTTCTGTAGCAAAGACAGAATGTGTCTAAAGTGGTTAAAAAAGCATACAACTTGTATTTTGACTGCAGGATATGAGATCAAGATAAGGGTTGGGCACCACACATATGCTGTAATACATGTGCTGAACATCTTACACTGTGGTTGACTGGCAAAAGGCAAGCTATGCTATTTGCAGTTCCAATGATTTGGGAGAGCCCACTGATCATATCAACAATTGTTACTTTTTCATGGTGCCTCCAATTGGGAAAGGAATATCAAAGAAGAAAAAATGGACTCTGTAATATCCAAGCGTCCCCTCTGCAATATGCCTGGAACAGCACATCGATGCCCTACCAGTTCCAAAGTGCCAGAATCATTTTCAGCTTCTTCAGATGATGAAGAAGAGGACATTTCTGAGCCATCAACCTAAAAAACCCAGAATTTGAACAAACTATACCTACAAAACCACACGTACTAACCCAAAGTGAACTGAATGATCTTGTAAGAGACTTGAATTTACCCAAGAACAAGACAGAGCTTCTGGGTTCCAGATTAAAATAGTGGGATATTCTAGCAGAAGATGTTAAAATTTATGTGTTTAGGGACCACCAGAAGCCACTTATTAAGTTCTTTTTTAAAAAGGATGACCTGTTTGTGTGCCACAACATTTCTGGTTTAATGGCAGCCCTCAATATCAACTACAACCCAAAAAAAGTGGAGGCTTTTCATTATTTTCAGTCAATTCCAGCTGGTCATTTATTTCATATAAAAGAAACATATGAAAACATTAAGCAACTTTTGCAGTGTATAAACTATGATCATCAACATTGGTCACTATGTGGGGACCTAAAAGTGGTAGCTCTTTTGCTTGGACTACAGGTGGATACACCAAGTACTGTTGCTTTCTCTGTGAGTGGGATAGTCGCGCACGAAGTGACCATTACATCAGAAGACATTGGTCAATCAGAAGTTATTACAGCATGGCATTAAGAATGCTGAGTACCGAGCACTTGTTGACAGTAGAAAGATTTTGTTGCCACCCTTGCACATTAATCTGGGTCTCATAAAAAACTTTGTCAAGACAATGGATACAATTTTTAATGCTTTCAAATACATCTTCAGAAAATTTTCAAGACTGAGTGAAGCTAAAATAAGAGAGGGAAAATTTGTTAGTCCGCAAATTCGAAAACTTCTTCACGATGATGAGTTTCTTTGCTTGTTGCATAGAAAGGAAAAAGAAGCGTTTAAGTCAGTGGTGGACAATTTTCTTGGAAACAAAAGATCTGATAATTACAAATAAATTACAGAAAATCTCCTTCTGAAGTATAAGAGTCTAGACTGCAACATGTCTTTAAAAATTCATTTTTTAGATTCTCACCTGGATTTCTTTTAAACTGCAGAGCGGTCAGTGATGAATATTATGAACAATTTCATCAAGATACTGCTATAGAGACAAGGTATCAAGGCAATTGTAGCCCTTCAATGCTTACTGATATTGGACTGTGACAAGAGACACCTCACCATATGACTACAAGAAGCAAGCAAGCAAGAACAGAAAGCTCGAACAGCGACCGAGTAATGATGGTAGGGGTTCAAATGTGACTTGTAGAGACATTATGTGAAATTTAAATAGTGTTTTTTATTTGTTCTAACATTTTATGGTGGAATATCACTTAATTCAATTTGTAATACCAATTTTTATAATGCTAAAGTGTAAAGAATAACTGTTCACCAAAGAGATTAAACAAGAATACATGAAATTTATATTGCTGAAATTTAAATTCATATTTAAAAAACAACCAGAGCCAATTGGGGTTTTCATTATGATATTTAAAATTAGCATGCAAAAATCAATAAGAAGTGATGTATTTAAAGTCTGGTACAAAAACATTTTGGAAATTTGTTGACTAGTGTAATGGATGAAGATAGTGATATTTCTTTCTTTATTTGCTATTGCCATTATTTTGGTCTTTTCAATAATAATCTTCATGTTGAATTTTATGACAGAATGACATATTATGTGGAGTCTGTTCATATGTTCTTGCAATTGGTCTTCTGATATCGTTATTAGTACTTGATCGTCTGCAAAGAGTAGTTCGTTCAATTTGTTGTTCACGTTATATTCGTTGGTACTTAGTTTACAGATGTGGTCGATATATGTTATATAAGTAGGAGGGATAGGACACACCCTTGGTGAATTCCTGATTGAATTTTTCATTTATTGGACACCCCTGTATTTGTTCTTACTTCACATTGACTATTAATATAAATGTCCTTGCATATATTGATTAAATGTTCTGGTACTCCATATATTGATAGTGTGTGTTTTCCATAGTTGTTGTCTGTCTACTCTGTCAAATGCCTTTTCTTGGTCGATGAATGTAATGTATAATTCTTTGTTGTTTTCTATGGCTCTTTCGGTTAGTTGTCTAAGTGTAAAGATATTATCAGTACAGCTTTTGTTCTTGTGGAAGCAATTTGGGTGTTATTAAGTTGTAGTTCAATATATGATTGTAATCGCTATTCTAATATTTTGTTAAAACTTTTCCCTTTGTGGCTTAGTAAGGATATCCTTCTGTATTTTGTGCAACCTCTCTTACTGCCTTTTTTTCTTCTATATGAGAATGATTGTCGTGTTTCTCTAGTCTTCTGGTGTTTCTTGTTTCTTTCATATTACATTGAAAAGTCTGTGTAGCCATTTTTTCCTGCTCTCTGCTGCTGCTTTAATGAGTTCTGTTTGTATGTTATCAGCATCTGCTGCTTTATTGATTGGTGCTTTGTTTATTGCATTTTCTATTTCCAATATTAGTATATTTAGTTCTAGGTTTGCTGTTGTTTATTGTTGTACCTTCTTCTCCTTCCTTAGTAATGCAAAATAAGTTAAACAGGTTACTAGAAAAACCCACCTATAAATAAAAATAGATAAAAAGTATATAAAAAACATATAATAAAACAAAAAAAAGGACAATTTTCCATGCATTGGTCCTAATGGGACCTTTTTCAAGAAACTAATAATGTTTAAACTAAACAAAACCACACAACATTTATAACTGAGTTGACCAGTGGATGTTTCCCTTACGTAAACATATTATGTAAATTCCTTAAGCATTATCAATTTTGTGTGATTTTGTTTAATTTAATTATTAGTTTCTTGAAAAATGTCCCATTTTGACCAATACGTGGAAAATTGTCCTGTTTTATTTTATTGTATGTTTTTCTATATAGGTACTATACTTTTTTTATTTATAAGTAGGTTTTTCTAGTAACCTGTTTAACTTATTTTGCATTACCATTTGTTGTTTGGTTACTGCAGTACCCTCCACTTTGTTGGACACCCTCCGACCTTTTGGTTATTTATATTCTCCTTCCTTAGTATCCGTAGTTTTTTAAAATATTGTTGCCATCTTTCCATTATTTGTTTCCGTTCTTCTAGTGCATTACTGTTTTCATCATTTATTATTTCTGTTGGTTTGGATATATCGTCTTTGTTTCTCATGTTCTTAATTTTCTTGTAGAACATCTTTTTTGTGTATTTTATAATCTGCGTTGAACATGTCTTCATATTCTTTCCGTGAGTTAATTTTGACAGTTATAATAATTTTCTTGACATTTGTTTTTGTTGTCTTGTATTCTATATAATCTACTTGGTTTTTACTTTTAACCCAATTCTTATATGTTTCTTTTCTCTTCTGATTTCTTCATTTCATCATTCTGTTATTTTTAATTTCCTTTCACTGTTGTTCTTGCATCCGCATGATTCTCCTGCTGCTTGTGTAATAGTGTCTGAATAATTTTAATTCTTCTTCTGTTGTAATATCTGCTGGTTTTCAAATTTTTCTGTGATTTTGTGTGTGTATTGCTCCTGTACCAAGTTGTCCTTAAGTTTGTGTATTTTAATTTGTGTATTTTCAATTTAAACTGATTACTAATATAACTAACAAATAGCAAAAATAATGCCAATGAGAAATAACAATAAACAAAGGAACAAGAACTTTTTCCACATTAGTCCAATAGGGACCTGTATTAAGAATCAACAATGAACCAGAAATAAACTTAAATACAATGAGATGGTGTTACAAACACATATTGTATTTTTTCAGTGACTATAATACAGTATCATAGGTGTTATCCCTAGAATTTACCTATCTCAGTAAGACACTTCGTATCAAAGCATCACACACTGCAGAGAGTTAGTCTTCTTAAAATGAAATAAAGCTCTGCAGAAACCATCCCACTGCATATAGGAGTCATAGCTAATTCCTGGGGAATGAAACAATGACATGCATGGCACTGTCACAGTGTTGCTACTTTTGCACCCCTTTCTGACTTCTGGGGCCTCACAATGAAGCTTTATTTAAGCATATTTTACATTTGATAACTCTTAGAACTATAAACATATACATACCTGGGCATTTTTTAGACAAAATCACAAGACCAGGATTAGACTCCAAAGTTGTAAGACGTCTGAGATAGGCTTGCCGTGTGGCTGGTATCACTGGGCCAGGGATTTCTCCATACTTCTGCAGCTTCTGAGAGATCTCTTGGCATGTCATTCTTTCTAGATGAGCTGGTATAATCACATCAGCAGTGCTCTCATCATCAGCTGCACTTCCATTGTATTGTTGAACATTTTCAGATGAAAACTCATCAGGCTTCTTGCTCTGCACATTTGAAACATGTTTCTTAAGACAAGAATTGTCAGATTGGGAAGGAGTCTGGATTTCTTTTGTAGAATGACTATTGTCTGGCACTCTTGAGCAATGATGTTGTGCCTTTAGTTGTTCAGTTTTTAAAACTGCATTCAAAGCATGCCAGTCATAGATAAAAGTTGCCTGAGAATCTATTGTTTCCCTACTGCTTGTGCTGTCAAGTGATCTTCGGATAGAACTGTTACCGCATTCTGAAGGAATATGTTTCTCTATTAATGTAATGTTTGCTTCCGTGTCCCTGTAAACATACTCCATTACTGATAGAGTACTGAATAAGCTGTCACTGGACAAACGTTTTCTGACTGAATAGGTCTCAAAGAGGTTGTTTCTCTCTGCAATTTCTTTACTTATCTGCTTTGTTGGTACTGAATGCTCATCCTTAAGTTGAGCATCACATTTTGGTTTAATCTTCATTTTATACACTCTAGATATAGAGTTAGTTTTATTAATATAGCTATCATCTGATGTCATTATGTCATCAGAGAGGACTAAGGTAGGTGATTTCCATTTTGAAAAATTTTCTTTTCTAATTGTTTTTCCTTCTGTAAATCTTAAAGATTCTCTGGATTCTTTTGCAGAATTAGTTTCATTAGTTTTTAATTCTTTTTCAACATCCTTCAGTTCATTGACATTAGTCATAGCATCACTATAACCTTCATCACATGTAGCAAATGTGTCAACAGAAGAATTGGAAGTATTTAGAGTTGTGTGTGCTCTCTCTACTGGTATGCTATGCTGTTCAACCATAGTTTGTTTACGATTACACATGCTTTGCTTTTTCTGTTTATCAGAAATTTGAATACTATCACTTGCAACTATTTGAGAAAATTTGTCAGTCAAAATGTCATTATTATAATCATTAAAGCTGATATCTGACATGTAGTTTTGTACTGAAAGAATAAATTCAGCTACTCTTTCATTAGGGTTTAAGAATGATTTAGGCAAAACTTCAGCTATTTCTGTTGGCTTTAGAAAAGATTTTCTCTTAGGTATCTTGTGTTTTTTAATTTTAGTTTGGGAATCTTTTTTCACTTCCAACACTGAATTTTTCTCTCTGTCAATGCTCAAAGTTTCATCATATTTTTCTAACAAAGGTGGAAACAGTTTTCCATCAGTAAGTAGAATTCCTGATGCCTGGTCACACTTGACATCCTCAGTGGATCTTGAAGTCCCATGAAGCACTGAATTACTTACATGTGGAGATTCCTTTTGATTTTGAAAATCTGCGGAGGAAATAAATGCATTTAGTTTAAAGTGATAGGTTAAATTACTGCCTTGATTATTTTTGCAGATATGAAGCAAAATATTCTTGACTTCATCTAAGGGTGAAATTATTGCTGTTGTGTCAGCATAGGTTTTTCCTGGAGATTGTATATCTGTTAAATGCTGCACTTATTCTTTGGTATACAGACATCCCTCGCTACTTCGCGGTTCATTTATCGCGGCCTCAGTACATCACAGATTGTTAAAAAATATTCATCAAAATACCCTGCATGCCAGCAGAAGGCGGGGTGTGCCCACACAATTCAAAATCCATGTCTCTGATTGACTGGCTAGCATTCCACCATTTGATATCCCTCCCGACTCGGGAATCTCGCAAGCTGATTGGCCTAGACATTTCCCCCATCTTCGCTCTCATACCCAGTGAAGACGACTGCGCTCATTCAAATCAATGTTTGAGTGATGTTTAGTCTCGAGGTGAGCTAATTTTTGCTGTTCTCTTGTGTCTTTTTATGCAAAATAGTGCTTGTGATGCCCTTGAAAATGGCTCCTAAATGTCCTCCCCCCTCTAAATCCTCTAGTGAACCCAAGAAGAAGAGAAAAATGATGGCATTGAAAGAGAAAGTTAATTTATTGGACATACTTAAGGCAGGCGATAGCTATGCGTCTGTTGCACGCCATTACGGATTGAACGAATCGACGGTTCGCTACATAAAAAAAAGATGAAGTGAATGTCCGTAAAACTGCCTTGATATCGTTCTCCAAGGACACTAAGTGAGTTGTGACTTCTCGTAATAAGCGAATTGTGAAAATGGAGAATGCCGTATCAGTGTGGATATCAGACTGTCGGGAAAAGAAGGTTAGTCTCGATATCAATATGATTCGGACTAAAGCCAAAGCCCTGTATGATAGCCTCGTTCCTGAAGGAGAGTTGAACGAAAACGACAAAAATAAACTGTAGTTACATCTACGCATGTTACACACACACACACGTATCTTTAATGTTCTTTAATGTTATAATGATAACATATGCCTGTATATGGTTTCATATACACTTATTGATATTATACATACACAAATAATGTACGTGTGTTAAAAATGAGAGGATGACACTACTTCGTGGTTTTTCACTTATCGCAGCCGGTTCTGGTCCCTATTAACTGCGATAACTGAGGGATGACTGTAATCCGGAGTAGTTGTAACTGATGCTCTCTCTCTGCATAATGATGATGTTGGCTTGATGATACTTAATGAAGATGCTGCAAAATTTGAAGAGTGCTTATGATTAAAAGATTGATTGTAACACCCAAAGCTTGATGGGATGTCATAACTTCCACAAAATGTTTCTAGTGTTGCACTATTTATAGGGTGTTCTTCTTCCTCATCATTCTTCAGTCAGATAACAGGTTACAGCACCAATAAATAAAATACAATCCCAAGGAATGGACACATGTCTACACAGATGGATTGGCAGTAAGGAATGGAGGAGGAGGAATTTTTATAAGACTCAAAGATGGGAAGACAATATCAAAAACTTTTCCAACCGGGAAATACTCCTCTAACTTTAGAACAGAAGCAGTTGCACTCCATCAAACACTGAAAGCCTTCACTGAACCAGGACTGCCAAGACCAAAGAAGATAGCCATATTCACAGATTTCTGATCCCTACTGGAATCAATCCAGAGCAACAGAAACGAAAACCTTCTGCACAACATCAGACATGAGCTAAGACAGATCCAAAATCATCAGCTATTGCCCTTCAGTGGATACCATCACACTGTGGAATAATGGGAAATGAGAAAGCGGATGCTCTGTCAAAGGCAGGAAGCGAAATGGAGCAACACAGACACCCACTGTCTTACGGAGAAGCAAAAACAATAATCCACAACACATACACAGCAAAGTGGAAGAAACAAATGGAAGAGGAATATGAACATGATGCAATACATCTCAGTAAGCCTCAGGAAGCCTCGCAGGATTCCTGGACTTCAACAATTCTTTCCAACTTTCGACATGGCGCTAGGAGAGTAAAGTCTCCGTTTTTGCTTAAAACGTTATTATCAATACAATAAAATTGGGTATCAAGGCCATTTAAGTTAATTATAAGTTAAAGCATTCTCCAGTCTACGCCGTGCATGTAGTACAGATGTAAAACGATCTCCAGTCTACGCCGTGCATGTAGTAAAGATGTAAAACGTTCTCCAGTCTACGCCGTGCATGTAGTACAGATGTTAAACGTTCTCCAGTCTACGCCGTGCATGTAGTAAAGATGACTTTCGTTTGGTATTTTCTTCTCGTTCGCTGTTCAATAATCAGCACGTAATTTTGTGTGACTTGAGCTGGAGAGCGTGAAGTAGTGCTGTTATGCTAGGTTTACGACAGAGTTGCGTTATTTGGACCATTTGACCCAGCATATCCGATTTCGGCTATTGTGGTGATATGTTTCAGGAGATCAGTTATTTAATAACAATATTTAATCCTATACCCTTCCAATATTCTCACTATGGCAATTTTTCGTGTTCAAAACATAGCTCACTCAAGTACACTTACAAATATAAGACCTATTTCTCTAAACAGGTAATATTTTTTTATTCTTTTATCCTCATAGATATACTGTATGAAATAGTTAAAAAATGACTTCGCCACCTTCAAAAGAGATGAACATCTCAAGGACATCTTAGTTTCTAGTCACTAATTCTCAAATCCACTTTCACAATATTGCACCATCACTCTGAAATTCATGTGCTTCTGTGACAAATGTGACAAGGGCCCGTACACACTTATTTTCTTAACGCTTTCTATGTTCAAGGATACGTATTTGGGAATGCGATGTTTCGATGATGCGATGGGAGCTACAAAATCTCTTTAAACACCCAAAGGGGAAAAATTCAGTATTGACAGATGTCCGTGTTTTTCATGATCAACAACATACCTGATGTGGTCAGTATCGAGCCTGACTCAAAGATGGGAAGACAATATCAAAAGCTTTTCCAACCGGGAAATACTCCTCTAATTTTAGAGCAGAAGCAGTTGCACTCCATCAAGCACTGAAAGCCTTCACTGAACCAGGACTGCCAAGACCAAAGAAGATAGCCATATTCACAGATTGCAGATCCCTACTGGAATCAATCCAGAGCAACAGAAACGAAAGCCTTCTGTACAACATCAGACATGAGCTAAGACAGATCCAAAAATCAACAGCTATACCATCACTCTTCAGTAGATACCATCACTCTGTGGAATCATGGGAAATGAGAAAGCGGATGCTCTGTCAAAGGCAGGAAGTGAAATGGAGCAACACAGACACCCACTGTCTTACGGAGAAGTAAAAACAATAATCCGCAACACATACTCAGCAAATGGAAGAAAGAAATGGAAGGGGAATACGAACATGATGCAATACATCTCCTCCAAAGATATCAACAGACCACAATATTAGAATAGGCCACTGCAGACTGTTGAGTCACCTTTACCGATTGAGGATCTCATACACAGATGAATGTCCAAGTGGATCGGAACCTAGACCCCGGAACACATACTTCAGGACTGCCCAACATACAAAGAGCAGAAACAACAGACCTGACCAGAGGATACATACTTGAGGCAAAAGCTATGGGGCAACCGCTCTGACCTGGAGAAGACAGTGGACTTCGTCTTAACGACAGGCCTGACGGTATAGCATGACCACAGATGCTGAATGCAGAAGAAGAAGAAGACAGCATCAATAGCTTCAATGAATTGTGTGATTCACTTCAGGTAATCCATAGAACCCTCTCAGGTCTGGAAGTAGTGCCATCTCAGTAGCCCATATTTTCTCCCTCTCCTCTTGGTAGAGTTGACAGGCATGAAGAATGTGTTCTGCAGTCTCTGGTTCAGTTCACAGGTCTGTCTTGCCAATCTTCAACTTTCAGAACATGTGGCTTCTCAGTCTGTTGTGATGGTTTGTTCCTTGTGACATTTGATGGAAGGGGTCATTTGGTTCTGTAGTTGGGTTCCACTTTTTCTTATATTCTGCTTTTATCATAGTCTTACATTCATAGTATGTATTATCACTTTCTATTTGTGCTCCTTATCTTGTCAAGAGATCAGCTTTTTAATTTCCAAGCATGCCACAGTGACCAGAGAATTTATAGGGTGAATGTAGTGCATATTTACATTAGAGTGGGATGAAATTCCTGCACAAAATAATTGATCATAATTTCCACTCCCACATACTTGACAGTAATGACACTAATGTGAAATAGATTTATGGTTAATTTCAGTATGATTTATTTCTATACTGCTCACACTATTACAACAGTTAGTGATTATACTCACAGATTTTCAAAGCATGCTGCACAAGATAGGAAAGTTCATGCTAAGTAAAGAATGGTAGGACTTATTGAACAACTCATTTGTCCAGAGCATTACATGGATATACTGCCCTGGTCATGCTGGGGTCAGAGGAAATGAGAGAGCCGACTTATTGGCAGGTAATGCTGCGATAGACGGCACAATGCAGAGAAGAGATAAAGCAGACTTGATCAAGGCAGTAATAAATTCATTTCAAGATGAAGATGATGTCAATGACGCTGAGAATGTACACATACAGAGAATGTTAGAAATGGGAGTATCTAGAGGTGAGGGAAGGAAAAGTAAATTTTTTGGAAAGTTCTGAAGATCACATAATCAACACCTGTCCGGGACTCTGAGTCTACATACACTGGGATGGCTGCTGGAACAGAGGGTGGAGCACTTATGGGAATGCCCGGTATGCTGTGAAGCCAGTTCCTAATCAAGAATCAAGTGATTATGAATAAATCCTCTACGCCCTCCTCTAAAAGAATAACTGGATGATTCAGGCGATGAAGGATAACTTGGCATGCGATTACACTGTATCATCTTCACTTTACAATTAAAATCTGTATGTAGATGTTCCCGATGAGCACAATTGTGACTGTTAGCATAAGCAAATCTTACTGGTTTAATTACTAACACAGAAGTACCTGGAGATGCTGTATCAATGCAAACTTGATTCTCCTCATTCAAATAATTATAAATCCTTTCAGTAACTGTATCCAAACGTATCGGTGAAGATACTTCATACACATTGGCTGAGGTGTCTATACAGTATGTAAAGTGATTGCTTTCTTCATGGAAAAAAGTATCATTTTGGTAGTTTTTGTCATCAATATTAGTGTTTTGCTTTTCATCTGTGAAGAGTAGTGTTTGTATGACAACATTAGTGCACAGAGAACTTGTTTCATTAGATAAACAGAAGTTCTAATCCTTCTTAACAATCTATAACTTTCCCATAAATCATGTACACAAAACACATTGGAAAAAATTACAGAAACTGAAGTTTTAATATTATTCTTGGCAATACTATTTATCATATTCCCTATAATAATTTCATATCAATTATACTTTTCAACTAATGAAATACATATAATATATAGCTTACATATAATAAAACATTTTTCTTTGCACTTTTAAATAGAAGTATAATTAACATGTGACAAACATGCAAAACTTCATTATTTTCTTGTCAAGCATTAAACTATATGAACATACCAATCGGCCCGCACAAACTGTTTTCAGCCTGACTCAAGGAAATGTGTTTCAAATAGGAGGCACACTCATTTTCTTCTTCCACTGCTAGATCATAAGGTGTCTTTCCTTCCTATTGATGATGTACAGGAAGACAATTTAACAATGATAAGAAATCAAACATAATCATAATTGATCACATGTAGTATGTACTGAAGGTACACACAATTCTAGGTAGAGATATGGTATGTTCCATGGCAGCAAGCAACTTGCCGTCGGGATGAAGATAATTCTTCATGTACTAAGCAGCAGCAACTATTAAGTGGGGTGGCCAGTTCCCATCCTTGTTGTGTTTTTCCTTCCCCAACTCATGCATCAGCTAGGTCGACTGGAGAAGTGGCTGTGTCAGGTGAGAAATCATGATCTGGTTTTTTTGGTGCCCGAACATGGTTTAAAACATGGCATGCTGTAGGTATGTACGCAGTATATATAACCTAGGATAGTATGTAGGTAGATACAAAATTCTAATAAAGCCCAGAACATGCTGATATTCATGGTAATGAGAGTAGACAGGCTAAATTATTAGTTTCTCACTTATTTTTCTATGTGAAATGGAGGGTGTTCTTCAAAACGTTATTTCATACTCAGAAGACTACAGCTCCTGGAGGGTGTTCTCCAGAATGCTGTTATTTCACACTTAGAAGACTACAGCTCTCAGAGGGAGTTCTTTAGAATGTTATTTCATAGAGAACTACAGCTCTTGGAGCGTGTTCTCCAGAATGTTGTTATTTCATATTCTCATATTCAGAAGACTACAGCTCTTGGAGGGTGATCTCCAGAATGTTGTTATTTCATATTCTCATATTCAGAAGACTACAGCTCTTGGAGGGTGATCTCCAGAATGTTATTTCATAGAGAACTACTTCTCTTTGAGGGTGATCTCCAGAATGTTATTTCATAGAGAACTACAGCTCTTGGAGCGTGTTCTCCAGAATGTTGTTATTTCATATTCTCATATTCAGAAGACTACAGCTCTTGGAGCGTGTTCTCCAGAATGTTGTTATTTCATATTCTCATATTCAGAAGACTACAGCTCTTGGAGGGTGATCTCCAGAATGTTATTTCATACTCAGAAGACAATAGCTCCTGAAGGGTGTGCATTGATTTGAACAGAATCTTCATAATTAGAGGTGATCTAACACAATGTGATATATTTCATACTTGGTGTTAATACTTTAGCTCTTTTCACTATGACCATGCTCTAGTAGAGAGTTTTACTGTAGCTGGTGACTCATATTGTTATATTTCCTTTCCCAGGATGTTATGTATATCTATGCCTACCTCTTGTTTCCCTGACACTCTACACTACCTTCAAGTAAGATTTTCATGAAGGTGTCATTTATTTTAATGTATTCACATATTTTATTTGTTTGATTTGTTTTTCCTTTAATAGTTCTTTTTTTCACACACTGTGTTGTCATAGCCTATTTGTTTGTTTTCTTCTCTTTCCATGAAGCTCTCCCTATTCTTCTACATATCAACAAATTATTTTATGGTTATTTATCTCACAAATCAGTACAGAGATATATAACCTGCTCAATACACGGCAGACTATCATTTAGAGATGATTGTACATGAAGTTCTTATTTTCCTCCACTGGTGTTGGTTGACAGCTTTTAACTCAAACTGCCTGCGTGAAAAGTGCAGCTTCCATCTAGTGTTATTGAATACTGCCTTGAAAGTTGCCAACTCCTTGCTTCTTCCACCATCATACATGAAATGTGTACTTTGGCACCTGTATAGCAACCAGGGCCTGGACTTCTAATTCATAGTGCAAAGTAAAATAAGGTCACTGTCTTCTTTCCAAGCATATTATAGGAGGTGACTGAAGAAAGTTGAGAGATAGGCTGACCACCTGTCACATGTGAAAAAATCATCATCACATATTGTCTTAATTACTTAATTTTGTTTTCTAATAAATAATCCCCATGGATGACAAAGAGATGCAGGGAAGAGGACATAGCATTGTCCTTTTGTGGTAAACTCCTAGGTAATGGGAAATACTAGATGCCATCACTGCAAATGATTCACCAATTCTGCAAGAATAACAGAATAATTGTGAGGCAGTTGGCCTGGAAGTGTTTGTTGTGCTCCTAGAAAATTGTGATAATCCTGGTGCACTGGAATGCCTCCCTTTGGGGACTAAACATGCATTCTTAAACCTCCCTTACACAACCATGTCTTTGAGACTTTACATGAGTCTTGGTGTCGCCCAAGTTACACAACTGAGAAGATTAAATGGATTATTTCATCATCATCATGTATATTTTAAACAATCTTTATATAAATGTAATATTACAGACCTGATCCTGAATTCTAATGTCAGCGCCATAATTTAAAAGTAATTTTACTGTTTTAACATCTCCCCATGAAGCAGCTACATGCAAAGGTGTTAATCCATCAAAAGATCTGAAAATAATGTAATAATAACAGCTGTTGTATGAATTTGTTTCTCCACATGCAGAATGCATGTGGGTCTCACTAATAGCCCACATGACATACCACAAATGCAACAGATAATCTTAGTAGATATTGCCTGTATATTGAGGCTTTCGGTTCAATATGAGAAGAGGTAGCTACATTCCTACTTTTTAATCAATCCTTGTTGTCAAAATGGTTAATTTAATCAGAGATTAAAAAGTCACTAGGACTGCTTCTGGATGCATCGATCTACGTTCTATGCACTGAAGCTACCCTCCCCCCACCTATATTCAAGTGGGGAGCACTCTTGGTGCATAGCGAGCAGACAGATGCATCTAGTGACTTTAAAATGCGTCTTTATCAATATTTTGTTTCGTTAAATAATTAAATGATTTATTCCATTAAAATGTAAGTACTTTTCTCCATATTTTACCTGGTTTTCTTCTTATAGAAGCTGTGTAACATATCATCTATACAATTATGTTTTTCATGTTTTTTTGTGGTTTAAAATTTGTTTTCTGTTATTTGTGTATATGCATGCACCTTCTGTGGTTGGGAGGGAGCCAGATATGCATTGTACAAAACTGGGGAGACCATCTACACTGTTTTACTATGGCAGAGGCCCATCATAAAGGTGCAGGTGACTCAGGACGTGACAAGCCTTTTATCTTCAACCTTTGGATACATGCCTAGAACCATAGAGAAGCTCGGAATAACCAGTAGGCAATTGGTGGTGGGAAATGAGCACAGTGAACCCTTTCTTTGCTGCAATAACTTGGATCAGTGTATGAATATAAATCTACCATCCTGGTGGTGTAACAGTTATTTTCTGGCTGTGGCCCAGGTTGGATAGAAAATCAAGACTCTTGGGCACAATATTGCCATTACAACCAGGTTAGATAAATGAAACAAAACAACAGCTCACAAATACTGTTGCTTTGTTCCATACAAAATATCACACAATGACACTGGATCAAAGGTCATGGATGCTGGGTCAGCAACCAACCATACATAAATTTTTTAACTTGTCAAAGTGAGCTCATTCTTTCTATTTTAATAAATGGAACTTAGGGAAGGTTCCAATACATTTCCCACTGCTATATCCTTTAAAATTCAGTAAATTATGGATGTTGCTGATGAGAATAATTGAATTTATTTTTTCATCGTAATTGTTCTAAGTAGCATATTATTTGTACACATGATAGTTAAGTGTAACATTTAATTATCTGATTCTGGATCAATAAAATAATCAGTAAAATAAACTCACACAACATTAGGATTTCCTTGAAACGACAACATTAATTGTGTTGGTTCTTCTCCTTGCCCAGATGCCAAGTGGATTGCTGAGAAACCATATGATGGATGAACTAAATTTGGGTTAGCTCCATTGTGCAATTCACAAATAATAGCTCTGCAAGAGATTTATAAGGGATGTTTAGTTCAAAACAACTGTAAGTATATCAAATGTGATTTTATGTCTTTGAATTGATGGGATGCAGAGGAATGTACATTGCTCTTGTAAACCTCAGGGTTGGAAAAATGACCTGTACACCATACATCAGCAACATTTTTAGGATTGTTAGCACAACCCAGATGCAGTGATAATTTTGAGATCACTATGAAATTGAATACTTTTAATTTAAATATTTTAAAATAAAGAGATAAATTTATTCCTACTGCCAGAATAAGTAACACAATACTGTTTTGGTTATACAATGGGTAAATGAATCATATTCATGCTGAAGACCCATGTGTCAGGTTGAAAGGCACGGATATCACAGCAAAATTGTAAAGCATGATGTAACTTGTTCCATTCTTCAGATTACATCCTGCTAATCTGCAGGAGTTTGAGAACAAATGCAGAAGAAGATTCATATTATTAGGAATTATTAAGAAATTATTGAAAAAAATCAGAAGGTAGATTATAGAAGAGAGATTTGAACCATGACCCATAAACTGACAGCAATTTACCTTACAATTTGAGTCAGCACATTTTCCCAATCCACATCCTAACAAAATATTAAATTTAAGCTAAGACACCCAAGGTGTGAAGGTCTTAAATCACTATGAATATAGCATAGATCGAGACAGACAACAACATAAACATTTCTCAGAAGTTTATACTCATTGAAGACCTCAAACACTTAATTAAATATAGACAAAGTCTTATTTCTGTGAGATAAAAACAATAACATACAAACAGAAATATTATTCCTTCAGATGTAACATGGGTAAATGAATAATGTTATTAAAAAGTAGTGAAGAATTATTGGAAATATCAGAATGCAGCAGATGAGATTTTAACGTTTAGCACGCGTGCAGCAAATTTATTCACCAACATTTTCTCTGGTTAGCGAGCGGCAAGTATATTTGCCGCCGTTGGTAGGTACACTTCAATTAATTAAAAATCCCAAATTTTTAATATATATTTTTTTCAGATTTGTTAAATCTGACATTTTATTCAATTGACTACCTTTTCCAGAGCAGTTTTAGTGGCAACCATGTGTCTAATTTGATGTAAATATCAATATTTTTGCAATATATTAACAATTTCAAGCAAAAACGTCGCCATGACGGTGAATTGGATTTCATAAACTTTTATTAAAATATACTGTGTAATATGACCTTGTCATTAGAGGTGAGAAAGAGAGTTCTGCAGTGCTATATAACCCCTATACTAACATATGGGTGCGAGTCTTGGACAATAAACAAACTGGAAAGTGGGAGATTGGAGGCAGCAGAGATGTGGTTCTACAGAAGAATGCTGAGAATACCATGAACTGCCAGAAAAACTAATGTAGAGGTGTTGAAAGAGTTAAATGCGAAACAGACCTTAATCAACAATATAAGAAAAAAGCAATTAATTTTGTTTACCACTTCATGAGACAGGCAGGTTTAGAGAACATAGTCACAACAAGTAAGATTGAAGGCACCAGAGACAGAGGGCGACAACGTGAGAAAATATTAGACAGTTTGACAACCTGGAACGACAAGGAAACAACAACGACTTTGATACATAATACTGTGGACAGAGAGCTGTGGATAGATATGACCGCCTACGCCAGCCGGCTGGCACCTAATGATGATGAAACTTTTATTTTATCGAATTTTCATTAAAATCATTATGGATTGTGATTTAAATGATTATTTATGGAAAGATAAGTTATTTCCATACTTGAAAATCAGTTACACCACACTGCTTTATCTAATTTGATATTAAAACATCAACCAAGTTTGAACGATACATTTCTTGACTAGATCTAGGTTTATAGAGGGATTTTATGACATACCTGTAAGTTTAATCCTTTAATCCATAAAATTTTTACAATTTGACCATAAATGCAGCACGATTAGGTCTATGTTATACTGTTGCCACTCCCGTAAATTTGCAAAATAACGCCAGAAACTTCATATTATTATATTATCGTTGTTTTAATCAAAAATTGCTTGTTTTTTTGTGGAAGAACATCTTTGAGATTGTCTTACATGTCTCATATCACACACACACACAAACAAAACTTACACCAATATATGCAGAATTCAATTCTTTATTTATATGTGCAGAAATTATTTAAATATCTCTAACAACAAAAAAGTTATCATGATTTCAAAACAGGCACCATTGCGTAATATTTCCAAAAATTAATTCAGCGGCAGGAGAGAAATTACGTAATTGTAAACACAGCGTGCTAAAGATTAATGAAGGCAGTAATAAATTCATTTCAAGATAAAGATGATGTCAATGAGGCTGAGAACGTACACATACAGAGAATGTTAGAAATGGAAGTATCTAGAGGTGAGGGAAGGAAAAGTAAATTTTTTGGAAAGTCCCAAAGATCCCACAATCAACATCTGACTGGGACTGAGTCTACATACACTGCAATGACTGCTAGAACAGAGGACGGAGCACTTATGGGAATGGCCCACGTGCTGTGAAGCCAGTTTCTAATCAAGAATGTTTTTACATCACTTCCTAGGGGTGCAAAGGGAACGCATTGCTCTAGGCGGACCCAGGGTTAGCAGATAACCAAGATACCAAATGTACCTCCTCGCGGTGCACCCTGGAAACAGAAATACAGCAGCTCGAGCTGATTCTGACCAAATCATTTGGGGATCGTGTCTGAGAATGTGGAGGTAGCAGATGGAAAAAAGATTTGACAGCATAAGAGACAATATCCACGACACCACCAGCATCACCACATATAGACACTGTCAACATACAGAGAAGCTAGTCAGTCCAGTCCGAACATTGGAGGGGCGGCCAATGTAAAATGCACGTAAAGGTAGATGCATGGCGAGAGACAAATAGATTTCATACTGAGTACAATGAAACAATAAAAGGGCAGAACAGCGCCAACTGCAAATAGAAAGTGAAAAGCTCCTAGGAAAGGGGAACTACAAGCTCCGTCAGCTCGAGACGAGTTTCTAGTTACCTGTGCTCCTTACAGAGACCCAGACCCATTCATTGGCGTTCGGAAAAGCAAGAAGACCTAACCCAACTCTAATGTCGAGCCTTCCTAAACCGGAAATATGCTCACGAAGAGAAAGGGTCCCGTACCCGAAGGGCTTAGGCAAGAAAGGGACAACGATGGCAGTCCTGGCCCAAATCTACTGTCAAGTTTTCCTATACCGGAAATACACTTGCAGAGAAAGGGTTCAGTACCTGATGAGCTCAGGCGCTATTGGGACACGGTCGTTCAGCCCGAGAACGCCTTGCTCTCAAACGCGTGTTGTGAGACTCGAACTTGGACAAGGTGTACACGATGTCGGTGAATGACACCTCGGCTAAGAGGACGTAAGAGCCAGGGTCCAACTCTTCCGATGAGTTCTTCCCCTTAAGGAACCAGGCTCATAGATTAGAAACGGTTCAGTACCCGATGGGCACAGTACATCCAATTACACGAGGCAAGTTCATAGACAGTGGAACACCTCGTGCGAGACAGACGAGAGCAAAAATCGTCTGGGCGAAGAGTCACCACATACACGCGAGAATGGAGACAGATATGGAGGCTGTCACAGGCTAGGGTAGCCCACCCGAATTGTCAAGGCATGCCGAAATCGGATGTGCTAGGCCTACA
Source organism: Meghimatium bilineatum (assembly GCA_034231615.1). Taxonomy (NCBI): domain Eukaryota; kingdom Metazoa; phylum Mollusca; class Gastropoda; order Stylommatophora; family Philomycidae; genus Meghimatium; species Meghimatium bilineatum. The sequence continues at coordinate 35,772,215 of CM067298.1, forward strand.
AGGCGCATAACGGTGGCACAACGTAATCATGCTCCCGGCGGAAATCGCACGGATATCCGTGCTGGTTACAATGGAGAGAACGCAAAACAAACAAACATCACTTCTATATTTTCCTTTTTCTTCTTCCATGTTTGTTATGGAGATAAACAGGATGTACTTTAGAGAATGGTATGGGTTATGTCATGTTTTACAGCTCAGCTCTGATATCTGCACCTTTCAGCCTGACACATTCAACTTCAGTATGGCTTCTGCGCCACTTTGACCCTCTATAGCGAACTCCACTCCAAAACCTCCTTAGTCGTCCATTTACGACATTGTTGGCAGGTAACAATGGCCCTATTCTTTGCACTCTGAACTAGAAGTTTAGGCCTAAGTTGCCACATGGCCAATTTTTTTCTGATGTTGAGTATCAGATCCTCTTTGACCAAAGCCTAATTTTTACCAAACCAATGCGTGGTCATTACAGTTCACACTATGAAAAGTTCTGGTGAAAGAATGTTTCAGACTGATAGAAGCTTGGTTGAGCCTGGTTAAAGTAATGTCACTTAGGCCTATGCTATATCCTTCAACAGGTAGGAACTGGTACCGGAACTGGCTACTGTTTGCTATTTAAAGTGGCATCTCTAGTTTTATACTCCATTTTCACCGCAGACTACTATCGATATAAGAAGTATTTTAAATTTATTTTATTTTACTTGCATTAAATCTTATCTATTTCCACTTTTCTGTGTACTTTCCCCTCCTTACTTACTACCTCTATCTTGCCCTCAAACTCTATTTTCTCATCATGCTGTTCTATCTTTGCTTCCTCCATCGTCCCTTCGCTATTGTCCTTCTGCACTTTTTTCCCTTTCTATCACCACCATTTGTGTCTCTATGTAAGATTTGTTTTAAATGTTTACTGTGATATTTTATTTGTCCGGATGAAGGCTATTTAGTCAAAACGTCATCTGTCACAGTGTCTCATGCTGTTAGGTTGTTTTATCCACTTATTTTGGTAAACACTTTATACCCATTTTTGTTCATTTTGACATTTGCCCTTATTGCCTTATTACACCAGCCACCCATTTCCTGTTTAGGGATGTTACCCTGACACTAACTTTTATCCCCTACTTACATTTATGGCAGTAGACTGAGACGCATTAGTTAGACTAGTAAGCTCCTTTATCACCAAGAGAAATAGGGGCCTAAGCATTAAAATTGGATATCGAACTTTCAATTTCCGATTCATGGGTGCTTACACTTACACGTATGGTAATGGTATAGTATATGTATGTATGACCGTGGCGTCTTGACGAGCTGCAGACGACTCTGTGAGGACTCATTAACGAGTTGCTCGTGAGTGTGATTTAAAAAAAAGTTTCATTGACAGAGAAGTATATTATATTGTTCAAAATAACTGATTCTTAGTTTTAATCCTTACCTTTTATTTTTACGATATCCATTTGTTAGTAAATCAAGCAGTGTACAGGGGAAAAATGACATATTGATAATTATTTAACTAATATTTAGACAACAAAACTTCTTAAATTATTTAAATTTGGAGCGCCGGAAATGCCAGATTTTAAAAAGATCACCCTTATGCAAACATCATGGATAGCCGTCTCCGTAACGAAGCTGCAAACACGGTGATCTAAAAGTACGAGTCTATGACTCTTATCTCTATCTATTGTCTTATACTGTGAGGCGTCGCAGGATTGAAATACGATCGGTTTTCGGGCTTTATAAAGTAAAACTTTATATTTTCTCATTCCCTCCACTCTCAAACCTGTACAGTGCTTTAACTTTATTCTTAAACGTTTTTAAGCACATTTTCCCCACTGTTACACTATTGCGATTGATTTGTTTTAAGTGTGATGATTTTAATAAATCATTCAAAATCAAGTGTGGGGATTTAAATATATTTGCAGCATTTTTAAAGACAACGGAAGAATGGACACCGAGAGATTGAGACACGCAGACACGATTTCAAAAATTCATCTACGTGAATTATAAACTTGATCCAATTTTGAAATACAAATCTATCCTTATGGAAACCAAACCCCAAATAATACATTAAATCTTCATACCAACATTGTATTATCAAAGTCAGATATGGACAATAACAAAAGAACAAGAGAGAAAGCTAAGTGTAAAATTAGATATCAAAGAAAAGCAGCAAACAGAACAAGAAGAGATCACGTGAGAAACTAAGAGCTGTTGGAACAACATTTGTGGTTAAATATATTGAAAAACCGAGACTGAAATGATTCGGCCCACTTAATGAGAATAAATTCTTGTTGGCCAGCGGCAAAAGCATGCACCATGGCAATGGAAAGGGCAAGACAAAGAGGAAAACCAAGAAGATAGTGGATTTAAAGAGCTACATACATCCTGAGACCAATGGCGTCACTAGGGTTTATGTCACCCTCTCACGACTAACCCCATGGACCTCCTCCGAGTTCTCCAGTGCAAAATAATGAGACCATACAGAATCCTTAGTAACTTTTGTAAATGAAGGTCCTATATTTACAAATGCCATAGAATAAACATTGAATTCAAAGTCGTAGGTAACATCATCATCATCAGGTGACATATTCTTTCCAGAACGTAGTCTCCCTATGGATCTCTTGAATTTTCCACGGTCTTTAGCAAGTTGTCCTGCCTCTTTTAGTGACATGCGCAGGCCTTCTTGAATGTCTTTTATCAAATGGTGTCTTGGGAAGCCTTTGCCCCTGTTGCATTATATCATCCCCTCCAGTAATAATCTCTCAATTCTGTCGTGTCTATTAATGTGACCGAAACAAAATTAGCCTTTTCTTTAATATGGTGTTCAGAAGCCAGCCTTCCTGGACCTTAATTGTTCTTTAACACCTCCTAGTTTATTTTTTTTTTTTGCTGTCTATGGTATTCTCATAACTCTTCTGTAGCACGTTAATTCAAATGATGTTATTATCTCGGCCATATCTTTGTTTAATGTTCATGCTTCATATCCATATGTCGCCACAGGAAATACATATGTTCGTACTAAATACAACTTGGTTCTTATGTTAGTACCATGCCATAGTTTCTTTAGCTGTTTTAATTTTGACAGTGTCATTGCTGTTCAAAGCGCGTCGTAAGAGGGTATCAAAATGACGCTGATATAGAAGGTGCCGAAAAAGGGCACCAGTGGAGAGTAAAGGGACAGGAAACGAATGCCGTGGCAGAAGGAAACAGACCCAGAACTACAGTCAAGGCATGTGCAATGGTAGGATGACTCAAGAGGAATGGGGGAGTCGGTTAATAGTAGGTGACTAGTTGATGTCATCAGACCACCAGGTATAATTATGATGCAGAAATCCAGGCAATTAGTGTGGCAGCTAAAATACTGCTGAACTCCAACTCTGACCTACAGCCTGTGGTATTCCTGACAGATGCAAGGTCAGTGCTTCAAGCTCTACAGTCTGGAAAACTAACAGACTTAAAAAAACTACTTAGCGAATTGTCTTACCAGTATAGGGTAACCATGCAGTGGATACCCTCTCACTGTGGAATACCAGGAAATGAAAAAGCAGACCAACTGGCTAAGGAAGGTGCTGCCGAAGACCAACCAGAAATACCAATCACCTACCATCAGAAAAAACAGATGATAAAGTCAATAAGAAAGCCACAAACACCAACACAAGATGACTATCACAATATGAACAGATCAGAACAAGTTATAATTCTACGTCTCAGAACAGGACACAACCGACTCCGCAGTCACATGTATACAAAGTTCAAGATTGGCAACACAGCCATGTGTACATGTGGACAGGTAGCACAGAGTGCCAAACATATACTTCAAGAGTGTTCTGAGCATGAAACGCTGAGGCAGACATATTGGCCAGAGGAAACAACACTGGAATCAAAGCTCTATGGGACACTGTATGAACTACAAAAGACAGTGAGTTTTATTAAGGAGACAGAATTACAGATATAGACATGTTTCAAGTGAACGAAAGAAGAAGAAGAAGACCACCAGGTCGTGGTCAGTGGAGGTCGGTGTGGCAGAAGACCTGATGGAATATAATGGAAGATGGATCAAGGTCACAACCGCAACGACAAGTACTTTTTAGGCTAGGTGTTAGAAAATGTGACCGGCCGCATAAACCTAAGATCAGGACCAGATTTACGTATAAGCTAAACAAGCTATATCTTAGGGTCCCTACTGTCCTGGGAGCCCCCCCCAAAAATTATATTTGATACTGACATATAATATATGAACTTATAAAGAGCCACCATATCTCAAATAGCTTAGGGCCTTATCAAGTGTAAATACGGCATTGTCTAAGATGATATAGGGATGAGCTAGCCGCACATCACAACCCCTATGTGGGTATTATTCGCACTGTGTACTAACTCATCTATAAGGAACAAAGATCAACGGACAGAACCTCGAACCACCAATACCTGATCCCTTAGTGCGTGTCATGTACCGTTGGGAGGAAAATGTCAGATGAAGCGAGGTTCATGTTTGTGTGAGACCAACCGTAAGTCGCAACTCGTTTGTAGGCGCTGCTGGTACTTCGGTTGGATCTGGTGTGGGCCTGTTGCGGTTTGGCGAGTCGTTTTGTTGGTTTATCTGAATCCTCGCCATCATTCTCCTTCACTCTATTTTTATGGGCTGATCACTCATGCATTCCTCACCTCTTCTCCTTACGATTCCTCGTCCTACTTTCTTTGTTCTCACCTCTTATACCTTTCATCTTTATTTCCCCTTTGCCACTCACAGTGGCCCTTAAATACCCCTTCTGGCCTTACTATCAGTTTGGGCCTATCATTGCTCTAGGCTACTTTCTGGCTGGTTTTTCTTGGCCTTGTTGGGTCAGCTACCCTTACAGCAGCCGAGCATGTGGAGACTTACACCCACTCCCCCTTTTACGACCATGCTATGCTTGAAGCGCCAACAGGCGTCCTGCTACACACGCCTAGGATGGCTCGAATGTAGTGGTCCCACCTAGGTCTGTATATGGAGCCAGCGTGCAGTACCAGCAGCGCCGACAAACGAGTTGCGACTTACGATTGGTCCCACACAGACATGAACCTCGTTTCATCTGACATTTTCCTCCCAACGGTACATGACACGCACTAAGGGATCATGTATTGGTGGTTCGAGGTTCTGTCCGTTGATCTTTGTTCCTTATAGATGAGCTAGTGTACAGTGCTAGTAATACCCACATAGGGGTTGCGACGTGATGCTAGTTCATCCCTATATCATATTCGGTTTATGCGACGTTTTCCAACGTCACATCCGATGTCACATTTTCCAACACCTGGCATAAAAGGTACTTGTCGTTGTGGTTGTGACCTTGGCCTATCTTCCATTATAATTTATTGGTATTCTGCCACGCCGACCTCCACTGACCACGGCATGGTGGTCTGATGACACCAACTAGTCACCTACTATTAACCGACTCCCCCCCTTCCCCTTGCGCCATCCTACTATTTCACGTGCCTTGGCTGTAGTTCCGGGTCTGCTTCCTTTCGCCACGGCCTTTGTTTCCTGTCCCTTTACTCTCTACTGTGCCCTTTGTGCGGCACCTTCTATATCAGCCTCTTTTTGATACCTTCTTATGACGCGCTTTTCTGTGATGGCTACCCCCCTCCCCAGCTGTGCCCTTCCTGCCCCCTTGGGCCGCCTCCCATCTCCACATTTCTTCCTTGTGTAACGTCTCCGTTGTGGTTTGTGGCCCACGTCGCTCTACCACTTTCACTTCTCTTCTTCTTCCTCGCCTCTTTATTTACCTATTTTTATTCTCCCTCCTTCTCTCAGTCTCCTTAATTTTTTTTTCTTTCATATCTTGGTATCTGTTTATATAGCCTATTTGGTTCTACTCATGGATACATTTTTTTCATATCTTGCTATCTGTTTATATAGCCTATTTGGTTCTACTCATGGATACTGGAACACCCCACCCACTTTTAGCTTTAGCTTCTACGCCCCTGACGTACGCTTATGTTCTAGTTAGCCGCGTGCTCTCTTAACTTCATGTCCTTGTTGATTCGGCCTTTGTCCGATTTTTATTGCCTCTTATTGCCCGAAGATATATTTTTCCTCCCCTCCGCTTCTTCTCACGGGTTTATACTGGCCTCTGTCTGCTATAAAACCTGGCATCTCGGTTTCATACTTCCTTTTTCCTACGCCGACTATTTTCGAGATATGTATTTCAAATTTAGGCTTATTTTATGTTGCTTGCATTATATCTTATCTATTTTCACTTCTTCTGCACACTTTTCCCTCCTTACTTACCACTATCATCCACTCACATCTTCTTCTCCATTGTCATGCTGCCCTATCTTTGTTTCCCCCGTCGTCCCATTTTCTTTCCTTCCTATTACAACCATGTTTGTCTATGTAAAATTGGTTTACTGTGGTCTTTGTTTATCCTGATGAAGGCGTTTTAGTCGAAACGTCGTCTGTCACAGTGTCTCGCTGGTAGGTCGTTTTATGACTTATATTGGTAAAACTTTTACCTATTTTCGTTCATTTTGATATTTGCCCTGTATTACCCCAGCCACCCATTTTCTGTTTAGGGTTGTATTCCGACACTGGAACTTTCATCTCTTGATTTTCTGAGCCATACATTAATATTGAATAGGTGTAGCATTTATATTGTCATTTTTAGCTTGTTTGTTATTTGTTTACAAGTTATATTTTAAATCTTGTATTATTGCTGTTAAAATAAGGTTGATTTATTCACATCCAGCCCTCACCGAGAAGTATCGAAGAGCTTGGATCAAAACATAAATCACTCAGTCTAACGTTTGTTTTACGTAAATATAGCAGCGCCTTGGTAACCAGGGGATACAAGGAAAGTGTTTACAAACCACTGTTAATAAGCGACGCGTGTTGACTCTGGGAGCAATAAAATGTTTGGGAGTTATGTGTAAAGCATGCTATATATACACAACTTCTTGTGTCGGTGTCTGTCATAAAGTGTTGATACACATAACTGCTTTTGAAATCCTCAATGTGTTTACGAGGCCCTAGAAGGGAGCAAAGAATAGTGTCTTAAGAGGAGTGTTTAACGTGGGGGGTTGATTACCTACCAAATCAAAAATCTCAACGCTTAAATCAGATGTATAGGACAAAAAGGTGCAGATATAGCAACCAAGATGTAAACCCTGACACAGCACTTTCCGTTCTCCGAACTACAACCTCTACTTCTATGAGCAGGAGTTTGAAATCGAAATCATACTGATAGCAAACAGAAGACGGTCCATATCCCGTCAGGATCGTACGAGTGCCATACTGGATATATCAGCACAAAAAGCTGATACTGCACAGGAATCAAAGCTCTATGGGCCACTGTGGGAACTATAAATTACAGTGAGTTTTATTCAGGAGACATCATCAGCATCAGGTGCCATGCCGATGGCGTAGGTGGTCATGGCTATCCACAGCTCTCTGTCCACAGTATTATATATCAAAGTCGTTGTTATTTCCTTGCCGTTCCAGGTTGTCAAACTGTCTAATATTTTCTCACGTTGTCGCCCTCTGTCTCTGTTGCCTTCAATTTTGCCTGTTGTGACTATGTTCTCTAAACCTGCCTGTCTCATGAAGTGGCCAACAAAAAAAGATTGTCTTTTTCTTATATTATTGATTAAGGTCCATTTGGCATTTGACTCTTTCAACACCTCTACATTAGTTTTTCTGGCATTCCATGGTATTCTCAGCATTCTTCTGTAGAACCAATTCTCTGTTGCCTCCAATTTTCTTCTTTTTTTTCTTCCGTTCGCTCCATTGTAACCAGCACGGATATCCGTGTGATTTCCGCCGGGAGCGTGATTACGTTGTTCCACCGTTATGCACCTTGTAGGCCTAGCACATCCGATTTCGGCATGAAATTTTCCTCTAATTTCAGGAGACATAATTACAGATATAGACATGTTTCAAGTGAATGAAAGAAGAAGACACAAATCTTTACAAATGTTTCTATCCACGATCATATGGAGGAGTGTAGATAAATCACGTCCATACCATTTCTTGATGATATCAATCCAGTATTTTCTTATCTTCTCTTTTCCTTCCACCCTTGACTATTAATTGTAACTATTTATTAGATAACGAATCGTGTCTTGTTATATGTCCAATCCAAACAAGTTTACGCCGTTTCACCACTGCTAAAAGTGGTTCTTGATAACCTGCAAGTTTATTTATTTTCTGCCGGACAAATCTTTTGTCTTGTGTTTATATATCTAAGAATGATATATGAGAACTATCACAACAGCGCCGAAATTATGCAGGAATGAGCGGAAGCACCAAAAGCAAAATATCCAGAGGTACAGTAACCGTAATGAAGCTAACTTATGTAGGAGAGCGGTGCCGCATAAGGTGCCAAAACTTTTAGTATCGGTGCTGTATCAGAGATTCGTAAGGCTGACATTAGTGTCTACATATATTTTTTTTCATTTACAGTTGTATTGCATCTTTACATGTAATGTATTAATTAAAGACAAGGGAACTGAGGAAGGAAGAAAGGGGGGGTGTAAAAACAACTGTGTATTTCTGATCTATTTTGTATTGTTATCCTCATTAATTTAATATCAATGAATCAACTACTTTGAAATAAGGAGAATTCAAACGAAAGTGGAATCACACACAAAAACTGCATAACGTAAAGATACCTACCAATGAGGTACGCGCAAAGAACAGCAATCATAATGCAGCAAACGTGATACGAAATAGGTCCGTCCAGATGGTTCCGTATTCGACCAATACGGAAATGAAGTTAGTGTTGACACTATTTGCGAGGCGTATAGATGTGATCTGAACGGACCCGGTTAAAAGTATACTAGCAATATGTTCAGTGGAAAAGGTAAAATATTGAACTTATTAGTTACCGCTGTCGATGTATTGGCCATTGACGCAAATAAAATGGCAAAACCGTTGCATCTCCGTTTTCTGGACTATCCTGCAGAAACTCTAGAAAGACCATTGTCCTGTTACAAGATGTATCTAATTGGAATTTCAGAACGAACGGGAAAAATAGAGAACATATGATCTACTGAGTTAGCGCTGGATATGCAAATAAATCTATTTATTCAACATAATGATACTCGGACATGATGACTGACAGCAGAACTGTGAAGAAGAAGAAGACGGCTTCTTTTCTTCATTCGCTATCTAATAATCAGTACGAAGGTGTTGTCCATTTGTTGTCATGCGACGATTGAGGAAACCAATTTGACGGTGATGAAATAATCCCTTTAGCTGTGAGCAGGTAGCTCTTAGCAGTACATAGCCGTCCTAACAAAAGCATAGATCCTCCTCAGTTCAGTAACAGAGAAAACACTCATACACATAAGACTTGCTGTCTCAAAGGCATAGTTGTGTTTTGAGGAGAAAGGGGGGGGGATATGGTTGATTGTTCTGTCCCCCGGAGGGAAACATTTCATTATGGCAGTTTCCCAGGATTACACCACGTCCTGCCAGGAGTGCATAATATACGTCTGGGCCTACTAGTTAATCCTTCTTCTGTCATATCTGTTGACTCATTTGCAGTGATGGCACATCTAGTATTCCCTGTCACATAGAAGTCTGCTACAGAAGTACAAATGTGCAATGTTCCCTGGCCTGCATCTCTCCGTCATACATGGGGACTATTTGACAAAAGATAAAAGGAAGAAATTTAGGCACGTAATTTAGTGCATGATGATTTTTCCATATGTCAGCATACTCCCAACTATCCTTAGTCGCCTCCTACGACATGCCTGGAAGGAATACAGTGACCATATTCTTTGCACCTTTCACTAGAAGTCCAGTTGCTATACGGGCAAGGAAAACAAATTAAACGTGTGATTTGTAAAATAGGAATGAAAAAGTAGATAATAATTGTTTGAGTTTGTATATTACATGAAGAAGAATTAAACTTAAGAATTAAAAAAAAGTCACATTAGATAAGTTAGTAAGTACACCTTTGGTAAGGGCATTCATTATTTACTTTATTTTGCTAGTAGGCCTATATGGTTCTCATTATACCCTATATGTTTGCCCCGAGTTAGAAGATCAAAAAAGAGCGATTTATATTATGTTCCTATCTTTTGTTGTGTTTGAATGTTCACCTTTAATTGTGAGATTGATCCAGTTATATTCATACGAGCACCATAAATTCAAAACATTGTATAAGCCATGTCCCATTTACAGAACAAAGCAGTGTTCTTATCGATTGACAATCCCCCCTTCTAAGTTAAATTGCACCTCCATATGCTTTGGTTGATTTCGTTCGCGATAGGTCAGATAGATCGTGGTGTTTATCTTGTCTACAGAAAATTTTTTTAAAGTGTATCTTGATATAATGAATAATAACGGGCAACCAGCAGACATACCTATCTGGGTGGAAGGCTAGGTCTATTCTTTCGATCTTGAATGTGCAGTTTAAATAGTCAGAGAAGTTACTGCTGTAGAGCGTCACTGTTAAGTATATGTAAACAACCGTTTCGATGTGACATTAAACTGTTATACTTTAGTACAAATTAACACAGTTTATATTTATTAAGTTCATTCCCAATGTATACGTATTAATTTGTCAAGTAAAGTTTAATATAGAGCAGACTAATTAGTTAGTTACATGGAGACAAACTTGTGTGTTGTAAAATATTCATACATTTTTAGTCAACGATACTTCAAACTAAAATACATTAAAGTAAGGGGGTTATGTTGTATCAAAATAGAAGGAATCAATGCTCTGTATAGAGATATTATTAAACATTTTCAATTGAAATTCCTTTCGGACTTTCGTAATCAGTTCCAAGGCAAGATAATTAGCAAAGTACACAAAAATGTGTGGTCCAGCTTCGGGCTGGTCAAAGGCTGCTCTTGTTGTCCTCATCATAGGTATGTCATTACATATTGCTGGATGGGCTACCAACTACTGGATGACTTACAACACTACGAACAATGTTATCGAGATAAACGTGGGGCTATGGAGAATGGTTTCCTGTAACTCAGGTGATTGCGTGGATTCTGCAGTAACCTCAAGATATGAGACAGGTATGATATTTCATAGCAGATAATACCGCTTTTTTCCTTCTAAATTTTGTTTTAAAACGTTACACTTTTGACATTAGACGTTTGATGAGATGTTACTGTGTGATTCTTCTTTGAATCTTTATATATATATATATATTCTTAGTTTCTCACTGTATCTCTTCTGTAACAAGCAGGACAATGATCCTACCAGATTTCCAGCAAAATATAGCACAGGGAACGGAATTGCATTGTACCGCTGTGTCGCAGTTTTATTTGCAACAATTGTCCAACACATTCTGTGTGCAGACTCATATGTTTAGTGTTTTACCACTTTCACTACGCGGTGGACGCCTGTAGCCATATCGATAGTAGGCAAACAGTACAAGAGAACTAGTTCCCGTACCGTAGACTGGGCATCAAGCTGAAAACTAACCATGGCAAAGCACATTTGACATTTTCGCGGCTGTTAGTACCATTTTCGACATAACCGGCAACATACGCCCGCTTTTGAATCTTAGACCTATGATTATTGCAGCATGGTAGTTGTCATCAGCTTCATTATAATAATCATTATGACTGCATGGGCAAATATTTTGGAAAATTTAATGTATTTCAGATTAATATTTTTTGTGCTTTCTGTTTCTGAGAGAGCTCATTAGTGTGTAATGGCAGGATTCCTTTCCTGACACGAAAATTCTCCAAAAGTCTTGGGTGGAAAGTATCCATGCCTTGTTGATTAGCTCTCAAATTTGTTGGGCTGGCCATGTCAGATGCATGCCAGACAAGCTTCTTCTAAAGAGACTGTGCTATGGTGAAATGAGCGCAAGTAAGCGTTAGAGTGATTTTCAGGGGGGGGGGGGGAGGGGGGAACCTTTCATTAACTAATTAAAGACATCTCTAAAAGACGTGGTCATTTGCAATTCAATATTTCTTGTTCGCTGATTCTGTTTCTTGAGAAAGGTCCCAGTTGCACCAGAACGTTAAACAAATTCCTTGTTCTTTTGTTTAATGTTAGTTATTTATTTTAATATTGAATATTAAGCTTTAATAGTAGCCTTTGTACTTTATGTAGTATTTATCACTTATTGGTTTGGTTACTGTGGCACTCTCCATTTTGTAGGACATCCTCTAACATGTTGGCTATTTGTATTTCATAATGTAGTAAGTTTGTTTGGCCAAACTATGCATTTTATTGCCTCAAAACACTACCGGCATGGTCATTATTGTCATCCAATTCCGCAATATATACTTCCAAACTTAATGAGAAAGACGCAGATCGTTGATGAGTCTTCAGTACGAGGGGGGGGGGGGGGAAGGGTGTGTCATGTGACGTATTCTTTCCAGAACGTTGTCTTCCCAATGAACTCTCTGAACCTCTCTCTGTCTTGGGCGATGTGGCTTGCATTTTCTAGCGATGTATTCATGTTATCTTTAATGTCGTCAGTCCATCGTCTTCTTGGTCTGCCCTTTCTCCTCTTTCCAGGTACTCTTCCCTCCATTATTTGTCTTTCTAAACAGTTGTGCCTCTTTACATGACCAAACAGGAGTAGTTTTCTTTTTGTTATTGTGTTTAGTAACCAACACTCAGGAATCTTCAATGTGTTTATAATATCTGATTTTATCCTTCCATGATACTCTAAGTATCTTTCTGTAGCATTTCAGCTCGAAGGCGTTGATCTTCTTTGCGCTGTTTTACTTAGGGTCCATGTTTCACAACCGTATGTTGCAACCGGAAAAATAAATGTTCGTAACATTAGCACTTTCGTTTCTATTTTGTTATTTTTCCATATGTTTTTCAGCCGTGTTATTTTGCAATATGCCATTGCCAATCTCTTTCTTATTTCTGCCATGCAGTCTCCTGCACCATTGATGTTTGCTACTAAGTATTCAAATTTTTCCACACATTCTATCTCGGTATTGTCTATTCTGATTTTTGGTTGTGTTGTTATATCTGTTGACATGATTTTTGTTTTTTGTGTGTTTAAATACAAGTTTTGTGCTTCGCTATATTTCTTTGTGTTCTTGATTAGTTGTTCCAATCCCTTTATATCATTTGAAAGAAGCACTGTGTCGTCTGCGTAGCGTAGTTCCGGGATTAGGAAGCCACCTATATTTAAAGCGTGGTAGTCAGCGTTGTGTATATCTTTTCTCACATTCGTCATTATACTTTCTGCGTAGATGTTAAACAGTATGGGGAGAGTGCGCATCCCTGCTTAACTCCACTTTGTACCTCAAACCACTCTGAGAGATCGTCCTCTAACTTCACTGCAGCCTTTTGATCTTGGTAAAGTTCCTCTATTAGATGAATCAGATGTCTTGGGAAACCCATGCTGTTCATTTTCTCCCATAGTTGCTGGTGATGGACGCAGTCGAACGCTTTTGAGTAATCTATGAAACACATGTGCAAGTCTGTTGAAAATTCTCTACACTTTTCTATGATCAATCTCATGTTAAGGATGTGATCTCTTGGGGAAAGGTTATCTACAATAGAAGATTAGAAAGGTCATTCACTCAATTTCGTATGTATGTAATTCCCTCTTTTTCGTGAGAACTACATTTGATAACATTTTGTGAGCAATCTTGGATGAAAAATAGGAAGGGAGGAGAAAGGGGGGTTACTCACTTTTAGACTGAATTTCTATTACTGTCCTGATCTGATTTATGGGGGTTGGGGGTTCAACCCCTTCCCTTCTCTTATCTACGTTCTTGGCAAGATGTTATTGAAATGCATTGTTTGTCGTCGCATGTTGTGTCTATTAATCACATACGTTTGCGATTGATACTATGTGTATGTGTGTGTATGAAGTGTTAAAAACTGATAAGACCTATTGTGGATTCACTACTTAGCCCGGGAAATGGGGTTTATAAAAGGAAGGGGGTGTACAGATGCAATATTTTTCTCTACAACAAATTAGTGAAAATACAATATAATCCAGACACCAAATGAATATTGATTGTTTTTATAGATCGATACAAATCCTTCGACAGAATAAATAGAGAACTATTCCGGAGAATCTTTGAAAATTATGAAATAAAAAGACCATTACTTGACTGTATAAGAGCCATATACAAAGGTGGTGAAAGAGTTAGAACAGGTGCGTGGCCTAACAAAGTGGTTTTCAGTAACATTAGGAGTTAGATAGGAGGAGGTATTGTAACAGTATATTCTTTCAGGCTGTCTTGCTCAATATATAACTTGTTATCTTTTATCACTCTGCTGACTTAATTCTAACCCTGTGGTAATCATGTAGTAGTCATGCAGTAGTCTCTTCTTGACTTCAATGAACACTGAGGCACTTCTTATTACATAATCAGAATGTCGTTTAATATAATTTCAAACCAATGACACAAATCAATATTAAACTCTAGGGTAATTGATATATCCGAGACGTGTAATATATCATCAATATAAAATGTACAATGTCGAGATATTCATTAACTGCTCTAGCACTTCCGTTAAAGGCACACGTTATAACATGAGCTTAATGAGACTATAGACTATCTCATTATTCTACTATTTATCTCTATGATATTTCACCAATACAAAATGCTAAGGTTTCACAACTATCATAGCACATCCAGGAATTTGGCGCACGTCGTGGTATAAGCTTAATGAGATTCTAGACCATCTCATTAATCTACTACTAATCTCACTTTTTGGTCAACTAACTTTGTTTCCAGTTGTTGAAGTCAACAAGGGACTTGTCTCTCCTAGAAGACAAGTACTAACTCTCTCCACACACGTCCCGGGGACTCTGTGTGATCCTGTCGACTGATTCTTGAGTGAAATGCGACCGCCCTGCTCGGCAGTCGATAATGCAATCGTTCTTCCTCCTCCACTCCTAAGTTTCTCCAAACTTCCAGAAACTTCCAACCAATCAAAAGCTTTCATTTCCCCAGAGGAAAAGCTCTGGCCAATCAGAAATTGATCCTTCTGGTTACAATAAACCCACGTTGCCTCAGACCAACCAGGAAGCTTCTACCTGGTATGATTCCCGTCTGTCTATTATCTGACATGTTCTTAGGTAAACAAACGTTGCACTTGATCATAGTTCCTATAAAAACACACGTTTGTGTTTTATCGTCGCTTGACACGTTCTTAGATAAACACACCTTTGCATGGTGTGCCACTAGCATCCATAGTGACAACATTTACACAAGAGCAAAACATTCAATGTGTTGCATTTCCCCAGTTCATCTCTTGCTAACCATGAAGGGTTCTCACTTCTTACTGTGAAACCCCCTGCCTGCGAAGGGTTCTGCAACCAGATACTATCACACTCGCCCCCTTGTCACAAAAAAACTTTATGCGGCTTTGTGTCGAGGCGAATCTAAGTCTATACTTTATTCTGCTGAGGCGGAAGGCCAAGCATAAATTTTTCCTGATATAATAATTAAAAGAACAGTGATCCCTCCAACCATTCTGTCTTTTTATCAAGCTACAACTTTGTATCAACTATGTACATTCCATGGGACGTTATATACAAATTACCTAAAAACCTACTTTCGCCATCCTCCCGGTTAGTTCTGTTTCATATGATCCATACCTAGAACGATTTGGCGAGCTAATCTGAACGCTGCCTCATTCCTCGGTTTTCTCCTTACCGCCTGTATCGTAGGTTGGGTATTAACGGTGTCTGCAACGTCTTTACATTGCCTACTCGCGGCCCGAGTGTTCCGGAAAGGTGCGTCCTCCGTGCTGTCCTCCGTAGGCTGAGGTGGTGCCACCACTTTGACTGTCTCACTGTGAGTCCTCGGTTCCGTTTCGGTGCTGTCGTGTGACTCGCACTCGTCTGTATCAGTGTAGTTATCCGCTGCGATTTCGTTGTCATCAGTGTCGTGGTCTGATGTGCTGTCGTCCTCGTTCTCTTCGAGCCTTTCCGACGTAACCTCTTCTAGGTGTTCTTCCGTGGCTGGCTCGTCCGGAACCCTGGACTCGGTCCTGAGCTCCTGAGCCTCTTCGGTCTCTGTGATTACCCTTCCGGCGCTGCCCATGTAGCCGGTGTTCCAATAATCGTCGTCGTCGTCGCTCAACGCCACGGCGTATGTAGCTTGGCGTTTCCTCCGAACCCTGGGTTCTGCTCTAGGAACGTCGTGGGGGTTGTGGTCCTTTTGTAGATGCTGTACCTGCGTCCGTATCGTTCTTTTTCCTTTATTATGCTTTATGATGTACGACACTGGACCTGTTCTTTCTATCACGACGTAGCCCTTCTCCCAGCGCGCTTCCAGCTTTGAATTTCTGCAGTGCTTTTTATAATACACGTTGTCGCCTACTGCAAATTCCTGAAGTGAGGCTCCCTTGTCCGCGTACTTCTTCCTCTTTTCTTCGGCCTTCGTAACGTTCGTCGAAACCGCTCTGTGGGCGTTGTGCATTTCTTGCAGCGTGATCTCTACAACATCTTCTCCCAGGTATTTGCGTCTAGGTTTCAGAATGTGGTCTAAGGGAAGCATAGGTTCTCTGCCATGCAGCAGGAAGAACGGGGAGAATCCCGTGCTCTCATTTGAATTAGTCCGGATGGCCGAAAGCGCTTGATTGAGATGTACGTCCCAATTTCTGTCATCTCCTCCTATGCTCTTGGCGAGAACGTCCGTCAGCGTTTTATGCTGACGTTCGTTAATTCCATTGGCTTGCGGCCAATAAACTGAGGTGGTCACGTGCCTGACGTTTAGCGACCGTAAGGCCTTTTCGAATTTCTTGCCCCCGTTGTCCGTTAGTATAATCTGAGGGCAGCTGTGTCGTGGAACAAACTCGGCCAGGAGCAAATTCACCACCGTCTCCGTAGTCTTGTCCGCTACGGCGAAAGCTTCTGGCCACCTGCTGTAGCAGTCAGTGAATTGTACTATGTACCGGTTTCCAGTCCATGTCTCGGGAAACGGTCCTGCTAGGTCGATGCTAACCTTCTGCATCGCGTATTGTGGTTTGTCAGTTTCTTGTAAAGGGCACTTTGTCTCTTTCAAGTTTCGCAGCCGGCAGGTTTCGCAATTTGCGACCTTCTGCTGCACATCCCTAAACATATTTGGCAAGTAATATTTCCTCTTGAGGGCGTCCATCCCTTTGTCCCGGCCCATGTGTCCGTTATCTTCGTGGTATTGGGTCAGCACTCGCGCTCGTAGTGCTGCCGGAACGTATACCTTTAGCTCGGGGTTTGTGTCCTTCTGTGCTATATAGCACAGCAAGTTGTCACCTTCAGACAAGGTGAAGCATTCCACACTTTTGTCGTCCTTATTTGATAACATTTCTATTTTTCGTTTAAGAACTGGGTCCCTTTCTTGCTCCGTCTTAATGTCTACAGCCAGGTCTGTGTCTCTCGAACTCTCTATCGGGAATCGTTCCTCCGTCCTATCCAGTGGTTCGGCGTCCTTCCGTGACCTGTTTTCAGTCCTCTCGGAAGGTCGCTGTAAGTCCTGTTTCCTCCTGGGCTTGCGGCGTTCTTCAACCTGCCTTCTTAGGGTGTGCAGATCTCTTGATAAATCGCCGTCCGATTTCTCTCTTTTTGTCCCGTCCCGTTCCACTGCTGCGATTACTTGGTTACGGTTGTCACCCTGGTTAGGTGGCTTATGGTTGGCCATTTCATCGTTTCTTGGTCGGGCTGGGGTGATAAACACACCTTTTGTTTGTCTTATGTGGTCCGCCCACTGAAGACATTTTTCTCTGTCCTTCGAGTCGTTAAACTCGACAAAGGCGAACGGACGCCGTTTGCCTTCTTTGTTTACAGGTAGACACACCTCTTTGATTTCTCCGAACCAGCGGAAGTATTTGGCTATTTCGAAATCTCGCACCTTGCTGTTTATTTTGTCAATAAACAATCTCCCCCCGTTGTACGCTCCTGGTGCCAACATGGGTACAACTCTGTTTCTCGTTACTGCTCTATCTAAGCGTCTATGACTGGCTACAAAGAGCGTGTCTAGTGCGCTCCTACTCTGCCTTTTCCGCTCGTTCCTCATTACTACTCCTATCCTTCCCACTGCTCTGTCTTTATTAAAGGGGACCTTGCCTTGGGGTCCGCTCCGGTAGGTCCCTATCTCCGAGCGGTACGTCCGTTTCCCGACGTCCAGGCCATTGGGTGTCCTGTCTCCTCATGCCGTCTTGTTTCTGGCTGAGCGTATTGTCTACGCTCCTGGGTCCTGCCACTTCTTCTGAACTCTGTTTCATCTAACCTCTCGGTTCTGTGTTCTCGTATCCGGTCCCGGTGGTCCTCATCTCTATCTCTGTCGACTTCAGCTGGGGTGATTTGGTTCCTCTCTTGTCTCTCCGACCCCATGTTATATTCGACCCACCTTGTGGTGCGTTCTTTTCTTGTCGCTATCTGGATGGCCTTTTCTAACGTTGTCGGCTCTGCCTCTAATACGTGGCGTCTTATTCCTCCTGGCTTCAATCCATCTATGAAATAGTGTAGCAGCTGCTTGCCCACCCCTTTTTCTCCCATTTCATTTGGGAACGCTTCTTCGGCCACATTGGTAAGCCTATCTCCGAATGCCTCTATTGATTCATCCGGTTTTTGGCTAATTTTGGCTAATTTTGTCAGCGCATAATGCTCCCATGTGAGGCCGGCATACCTCCTTTCTAACTCTGCTCGTAGTTCCTTCCAAGATTCCGTCGGAGTTCTTGCTAACCTTTTAAGGATTACATCAGCAACTAATCCACGGCTTGCTTGTAGCGCTATGCTTCGTTTTGCGTCGTCATTGGCTTTTGTCACAAATGCATATTTTTCAATCTCGCCTATCCAATCTTTGAAACGGTGCTCTTCTCCTGCGAACGGTGCGATCGCCGTAGCCGCTCCCTGATACCTCAAGGTTTCCCATAGATCCCGTATCGAACCTCTTTCTGTTTCTGTGTGGTTGATTTCCGATTTTGAGCTATCTTCCATCTTTTGTTCCATTTGTTTTTAATGTAATCAATTCGAACAAAAATTTATATTATTTTCCAGGACAAAAAAATAAATATATTATCAAACACAATTAATATTTCCAAATAACTGAATCATTTTTCTCCTAGATACATCTTATACACAACTGTTCATTGCCAAATAACTAATCTATTGTTCTCACAATTATCTGTAAAAAAAAACCACGTGTTCCTTCTAGATATATCTTATCCACAACTGTTCATTGTCAATTAACTAATCCATTGTTCTCACAATGATCTGTAAGGAAAAACGTGTTCCTCCTAGATATATCTTATACACAACTGTTCATTGTCAATTAACTAATCCATTGTTCTCACACTTATCTGTAGAAAACTTGTTCCTTCTAGATATATCTTATACAAAACTGTTCATTGTCAAATCCCTCAATACTCACAATGCGAATCTTCTTGTCTTTCGATTTCGAATTTCTACTAGTACTAACACAATGTTTTACAACTTGATACACAATTGATTGTTCTCGTAAGAAATGTCAAAGGTCATCCTACTCACTCGTGTGAATCTTCCTGTCTTTCGATTTCGAATTTCTACTAGTACTAACACAATGTTTTAAAACTTGATACACAATTGATTGTTCTCGTAAAAAATGTCAAAGGTCATCCTACTCACTCGTGTGAATCTTCCTGTCTTTCGATTTCGAATTTCTACTAGTACTAACACAAGGTTTTACACCGCTGCGAATATTCTGAAAATCCTGTATTCTCCGTCGATCGTGTAGTGGCCAGTACTCTGCGTTGTGAATTGTCGAACCCGGTGATCCTGGTCACGGCACCAGTGTAACAGTATATTCTTTCGGGCTGTCTTGCTCAATATATAACTTGTTATCTTTTATCACTCTGCTGACTTAATTCTAACCCTGTGGTAATCATGTAGTAGTCATGCAGTAGTCTCTTCTTGACTTCAATGAACACCGAGGCACTTCTTATTACATAATCAGAATGTCGTTTAATATAATTTCAAACCAATGACACAAATCAATATTAAACTCTAGGGTAATTGATATATCCGAGACGTGTAATATATCATCAATATAAAATGTACAATGTCGAGATATTCATTAACTGCTCTAGCACTTCCGTTAAAGGCACACGTTATAACATGAGCTTAATGAGATTATAGACAATCTCATTATTCTACTATTTATCTCTATGATACTTCACCAATACAAAATGCTAAGGTTTCACAACTATCCTAGCACATCCAGGAATTTGGCGCACGTCGTGGTATAAGCTTAATGAGATTCTAGACCATCTCATTAATCTACTACTAATCTCACTTTTTGGTCAACTAACTTTGTTTCCAGTTGTTGAAGTCAACAAGGGACTTGTCTCTCCTAGAAGACAAGTACTAACTCTCTCCACACACGTCCCGGGGACTCTGTGTGATCCTGTCGACTGATTCTTGAGTGAAATGCGACCGCCCTGCTCGGCAGTCGATAATGCAATCGTTCTTCCTCCTCCACTCCTAAGTTTCTCCAAACTTCCAGAAACTTCCAACCAATCAAAAGCTTTCATTTCCCCAGAGGAAAAGCTCTGGCCAATCAGAAATTGATCCTTCTGGTTACAATAAACCCACGTTGCCTCAGACCAACCAGGAAGCTTCTACCTGGTATGATTCCCGTCTGTCTATTATCTGACATGTTCTTAGGTAAACAAACGTTGCACTTGATCATAGTTCCTATAAAAACACACGTTTGTGTTTTATCGTCGCTTGACACGTTCTTAGATAAACACACCTTTGCATGGTGTGCCACTAGCATCCATAGTGACAACATTTACACAAGAGCAAAACATTCAATGTGTTGCATTTCCCCAGTTCATCTCTTGCTAACCATGAAGGGTTCTCACTTCTTACTGTGAAACCCCCTGCCTGCGAAGGGTTCTGCAACCAGATACTATCACAGTATCACCATTATTTGTCATTATTATATGGATAGTATTACAAAATATTCGAAACCAAAAGACACTAGCCAGCAAATGATGTAACAAAACTGCTCTTTGTTAACGATCAGTGCCTACTCCACAGTTCAAGTGAAGTTCTGCTAGATCTCATAAGCATATTCAACGAAAATGCCTCAACCACAACCTGAAGATCAATACCGAGAAAAATAGAAGTAACGTCTATAGGTATATACAGGGAATCCAATACAGGAATCATCAAGATATATGAAAACTACTGAAATAAGTGCATGAATTTAAATATCCTGTGATAATTTTTACAGACGGCGGAAAAAGGGACAGAGCGATCGAGACAAGAATTCACAAAGTCAGCTATGTAAGTTATGAACTCTTGAATCAATCTTGAATTACACGTTTATCTCAATGGAAAACAATAGGTAAATCATAAATCCAATCTTCATATCAAGATTGTGTTATCAATGTCAGACGTGGGTACTAATTAAAGAAGAAGAGAGAAAGCTTACTACGTGCGAAGTGAGCTAAGAAAATCAGCAAACATAAAAAAAACAGACTATGCGAGAAATGAAGAGATTACACGAACTGTTGGAACACTAACTGTGGTATTGAACAGAGACTAAAATGGTTAGATCACTTAATGAGAATGAACCCATATTGGCCAGCGGCAAGAACATTACAATATGATAGTGGAAAAATACCAGAGGTTGAGGAAAACCAAGATCAAGGAGGTTTGATAGAGTTTCCGACGCCATGTGACGCCACAATATTACTGCATATCAAGTGGCCAAACATGCCATAGGCCGAAAACCGATCGACATTAAAATTCCTGACGCCCAATTCGCAACATAAGAAAAAAACAACGATCGGCCGTCAATCCTGCGACGCCTGACAGCAACATCGACACACAAAAATGGGTAGAAGTAAAAGGCTGTCCATAAATTACGTCAACAACAGTATGCCAATTTTCAGCCCCCCTCCCCCTCGTGAACAACTAGTGTATTCTCGCATTCCTCCTCCCTGCTTAACCATTCCCCAAAAATATATATTCAGCAGAAAAAGTAATAAAATTCGACTATTATTCTTTTTCTAATTGTTAGAACCAATTTTCGAATTCGTAGGTCTACAGTTTAATTAGTGTATAAAACAGTAGGCTTATTTCTGACATCAACATTTGTCCACCTCACTCACTCTTCCTTGTTGACAACTGTCAAAAGTTTTCAGCCCCCCCCACCTCAATTGTTGACGACATTTATGGAAGTCCCCTTATTAAATGGACAATCAGCAAATGTGTTAATCTCGTTTTCAGGGACTTTCAATGCAGTTCGTGCTTTGGAAACTGCTACTTTCTGTGTGTCGGTGTTTACGGTCATCGTACTCTTCATCTACATGTGTGCAGAAATTACCAGACGACAAACGATTTCTGCTGTTATTATGTTTCTGTGCTACATTGCTGGTAAGTTTTTCTTGAGTAAATGGAAGACTACAGTAGAAATGTGATAGGTAAGTACATATAGAAAAAATATTTTATAGTGCAAGTTTTCTCCATAGTGTTTCAATGGTCTATTAATCGATTCGGTCTAACAAACTATAATTGTTGTTTGTTTGAGAACCTCAGGAATTGCGAGCGATTATGCATATAGTGCGTTTCACAATACATGCCCCCGTTAAAAATTTGTAACGTTGCAACTACTTTGCATAAATGTATGAAATTTAAAGAAGTGTTTTAAAAACGTAACGACGTAATGTAAAAATATTTGCACCATCAACGTTTAACCACAAATGTGCAATTTGTATATATAATGTATGTACACAAACACATTCTGCACATTAAAGATAACATGAACACATCGTTGGAAAATGCAAGCCGCATCGCTCAATACAGAGGGGTTCAGAGAGTTCATTGGGAAGACTTCTTCAGCGTTCATTCTCAAACTCCTGCTGGATATCTCTTGTAACAGGACAATGGTCCTACTAGATTTCCAGCATGATGTAATCCAGAGAATGGAAATGCGTTGTGTCACCGTTTTATTTGCGCAAATGGTCCGACACATCCGTCTTCAATGGGATTGGGAAGACAACGTTCTGGAAAGAATTCGTAACATGACATTGACACAAACACTACAGTTGTTTATGTTAAAATGGTGCGGAATAGAGTCGTGCGCCCTTAGATTGTCCACATGCATCAAAGTAATAATAACACTCAATAGAGAATGCAGGGAATGGTGTCGGAGGTACTCGCTCTGATCGGTGAGAATTCCAGGAAAGGTTATATGATTATATATACAGATGGGTAGGTTGAGAGACACATCAGAAGTGCCTGGGCCTTCACGACTCAAAGGTGGGGGGGGACCATCAAAGATGAAAGCGGTGCATTCGCTCAGGCGACAAGCAGCATGACAATGGAGATTTTGGCAGTAACCAAAGCTTTGCAACGGGTGTGCTCACGGACTATCTGGGAGGTGTCTGCATACTCAGTGACTCGATGAGCATGATTGTGAAAGTTCAGGCGGGGTACATTCGGGAAAAGTGGCTGGATGCAGTGAAGAATTCTTGTATGCGTAAAGTGACTGCCATTTTTGTGCAGGGACATGCAGGAGTGGGGGTATAATGAGAGAGCAGATAGGTTGGCCGCCCACGCAACTACTACGGCTGTTGGTGGAACGATGGATCGAGCAGACATTTTGAACGCCCTACGGCAAAACGCACGAGCAAATGACTGTATAAGCGACGATGGCTCTTGTTCCATGACTAGAATAAAGGAATTTGGTTTGAAATGTGGTGTCGCTAGAAAGGATCGGTTTTATGGACAAGAAAGAATGATGGTTTATCAACTGCGTACTGGGACCGTCAGTCAACGTGTAATGGCGGCTACACTCAAAGAGAGACCTTAGCACATATGGACTTGTCCGAGTGCAGTGACGATGATCCAACGACTAACTAATGAACATGTTAAAAATAATGAAATTACTGTACATGACGATTTGGTGTGAAATTTGGAATAAAACCACACATGTTTCTGCCTCGATTTGAAATCTGCACACGATTTTAACGTAAATATGAGTCAAATGCGTCGATCTAGGTCATTTCAAAACTGTATAATTAATTTCTTGCCACTATAGTAGTCACACATTGACAAACATCAAAGGAATTTGCCACCACATACGAATGGCAACACCAGGTGAAATTTATTAATACCGTATGTCATTAAATATTTAAACTGCTATGCAGTTTTCTCATTAAATTCTGCTTAATGGTTATTGAGATATTAAAGGGAATGTGCGAGCAACTAGTTTGAAAAGCACTTTATAGTTCTTGCTTTCTATATGCAGTGGGGTGTTTTTTCTAAGCTTCTTTTTCATACCCAAGAGACTTCAACTTTCGGCTTAGTGTATGCCTATTGAAGGAGCCTTCTACTCAGAGGGGGTCTATAATTGTATAGATGACGTGCTACAAAGCTTCCATAGGAGAGCCTCAATATAACGGCATGTCATCTACTAAGGTTTTCCGTTGCATGGGTGGTTTGTCTGTTGGGTCATTGATGAGACCCACATACACAAACTATTATCGTAAACATTCGGTGTCACAGAAACAGACTCAATACTAACATCTACAACCAATCCAGTTTCCTGGCATACGACCAAGAGATATCCTTAAGATCGGATATTGGAACGCTCGAATTACCTATCCAGCAGACAAAACAGCAGAAATTTGTATAGAAATAGAGAATTATGATCTAGACATATTTGGAATTAGTGAATGTAGATGGACAAGTGCAGACAAGATATATCTTCAAACTGAAGAAAAACATATATATAATATAATATTGTAGGGATGATAACCATCATTCAGAAGGCGACGTTATCTTAATGACAACCAAAGCTGCAAATTCCCTTATCAGTTGGGAACTAGTCAACGAGAGATTAATTTCAGCTCGCTATCAGACACGATTCTTGAAGTTGATAGTTATTCAATGTTATACGCCAACTAACAATGTCCTCGATTATTCAAATGATACCTTTTATGAAATATTTATAAGCACGAAAAACAAGATACCAAAGCATGACATCACATTGACAATGGGTTATTTCAATGTCAAGGTAGGAAACAACAGCAATAAAATACAAACATCTTGGTATTCATGGTATTGAAGATATGAATATAATTAGGAAAAGCAATAGGACTGTGTGAAATGTTCAACCTTGTTATAGCAGACATCATCTTTCCACATAAGGTTATGTACATAATAACATGGAATTTTCCTGACAGAACCAAGAACCAGATTGGTCATTTCTGTTCTAGTAACAAATTTCGCTCATCAGTCCACGATGTAAGAGCTTATCGTGTTGTAGATATTAGCAGTGATCATGTTCTGCATTGCTAATTTAATGATATTGAAAAAGTTATACCAGCAAAACAAAAATATGAAAATAGATGTGCAGAGACTATTTACATGTGACTTACAAGCATGATATAATGTCAAGACGCAATCATGATGAATCTACGAGACCAAATAAACGAGAATAGGCCCTATATCTATCAATTCAATTGACATAAAATAGGAACAATTCATAACAGTGGTGAAAAAAATGAACAATAGCTGATACAGGATACTATCTGAGGTGAAAGAAAAAGTAGATAAGTAATAACACTTGGAAAAAATTCAAGAACATGTATATGTATATATATATATATATATATATAGGCCCCTATAATATTTTTTTAAATAGCAAAATTAAATTTCATTGCAGAAAAAACATCTACTACATACGATTCTTGCAAGAAGACATAGGCCTACCCATATAAACATAAAGATAAAATAAAGCGCTCATAGAGACAAAAGACAGTTTATGGATTAGCCATAACATTTGAAAATGAAGCAAACGTAGAGAACGGTAGATCTTATACCAGATCCCTAGACATTTATGTAACAGACTATCCATTGCAAATACGTCTATCAGAGACAAATGTGGTAACTTACTCATTACAGAAAGAGCAAATGCAGAAATGGGCAGAACATTTTACAGAGATGCTGAATAGACCATCGGTATTAACCCCAAACTTTGAGATCGAATCAAACATATCGTTTACACTTTATGATATAAGATGTGTAGTTAAAAAAAATTGTTTGTAACGATGGGATTTGTGGTGAAATGCTAAAATCAGCTGATGATAAAACTTTCTAAAATGCTTGCTATTATAAATGAGGTATGGAAGGAAGAAAAACAGTCTCAACAATGGAAAGATGGAGTCATAGTAAAATTACCAAAGAAAGGTGATCTGATTGTAACAATTAGCGAGAATTTAGACAAGTAAATGAAAATATTAAAGAAGAGCAAACTGGATTCAGACTAAAATGATCACGTATTTATCAAATTTTCACCCTTAGAACAAGTATCAAAGAATTAGTGGAAATGCAATATCCATTTATTATTAAGTTTATTCATTTTCAAAAGGAATTGTATAGTCTGCACCGACATCAAAAACAGCTTCCAAACTAGATATTTAAATGTAGTCATGGCTGCATACGATACGATAACTCAAAATGCTATGTTAGAACAAACGAGAATAAAACTGAATGGTTTTTTTTTACTTAGCAACATGAATAAAACATGACTTCACTATTCTATCACCATTGCATTTTAGCTTGGCTATAGAGCAGACAGACTATGGAACACTTAGTTATCTTGATTTGCAGATGACTTGGCATTATTAAGTATAATGTCTGCTAAGGCACACGATATATTGAATCGACTTAGCAATCTTTCAGATCAAATTGGCCTTCAAGTCAACACTTCCAAGACTAAGATCATGAATTTTATTAAATGTAATTTTAACATCCCTCTCAATGGAGAAACAATTCAGACAGTGGATCACTTTTCCTATTTAAGCAGTAAAATGATAAAGGTTGGTGATAGGCTTAGGCTTACAACAAGAGATTATATCAGAACTGCGTTGAAATTAAATGTGTCCAACGACCTAAGTAAGATTCATGAATGCCTACACAACCCTTGATATTTATTACCAACGTATGGTCATTTGTGACTTTTGATGTTAAAATTTTCAAAAGATCTTTATAGTTATTTTATATATTTTTTAATGTTTTCCAGGTGGATCCAGTTTCGTGGGGATGATAATATTTGTAACAACGCTACCAGATCCATTTGTTGTAGCCTGGTCTCTAGGCCTTACAGTTGTAGCAATGACACTCATTTTGATAGCAGGAACTCTCATGATTCCTGACAGCTTCGAGCCTGACAACAGTAAAGATAACGAGGATGTCGACGACGAGGATTACTTTTTTGGTAGAGGCAAACGTAGTGCTGTGTCACCAATGCCACTACGAGAAATTCCATCCAGAGGCGTTACACCAATATCATACAAAGGGGGCGTCGAGGGAAGCAGATGGAGAAGCTATTAACATTTAAAAAAATAATCAGAATGTAAGACAAAACCCGGCGAACTTTTGTATCTGCGTTAGTACATCACATAAGCAATATGAGCACGGATATGTAATATACAGTGTTATCACATAAGCAATATGAACACGGATTGGTAATATATAGTGTTATCACATAAGCAATATGAACACGGATAAGTAACACATATACAGTGTTACTCTGGAATGAGGAAGTTTTAAATATCTTAAAAATAACACTTAAGACTAACAACCACGCAACAAAAAACCTCCAGTATATGGCTATCATATATGTGAGGTTTTCCTTTTGAGGAAACCCTACAACACTTAATCTATACAATTATAATTTGCCACACACCACCTAATCTTTACAATTATGAATTTTTCACAAAACACTTAATCTATACACTTATGAATTTACCACACACCACCTAATATATACACTTACGTATGTACCACACACCACTTAATTTATACAACTATGATTTACTACACACCATTTAATTTATACAATATGTATGTAATCCTATCCCACAACACGTAATCTATACAATTATGTATGTACCCCACAAAACTTAATTTATACAATTATGTATTTGCCACA
Source organism: Meghimatium bilineatum (assembly GCA_034231615.1). Classification (NCBI taxonomy): domain Eukaryota; kingdom Metazoa; phylum Mollusca; class Gastropoda; order Stylommatophora; family Philomycidae; genus Meghimatium; species Meghimatium bilineatum. The sequence goes on from CM067298.1 coordinate 35,800,050, forward strand.
CAACATTTAATCTATACAATTATGTATGTACCCCACAAAACTTAATTTATACAATTATGTATGAACCCCACAACTATTAATTTAGTTAATCAATACCATTTTATATTTACCCCACTGAGTAGGGAGTTTCCTCTCAAAGCATCACAGCCGCTAAGAGTTGGAATGTTTTTTGTATGAGATAATGCTATACAAGGCTGTAGGCAATGGGGAGGGGGGGGGGGTCACCAAATCCCCTCCCCTTCCCCTAGGAAATCAGAACAAGAATCTTAGTACACGTAATTTATATACAAGACAGGTAACACCCTCCCCACCACCCGATTTAAAAAAGGTTTTAAAAAAATGAAAAAGATGGAATTACACATTGAAAATTGGCGAATGACCTTTTCGTTTAAAAGATACATCTTTCTCCCCAAGCCTCCTTACTGAATACGTATCTACAGACCTCAAGCTACGGATAATCCGTACCATTGGACGAAAGGATACAAAAGCTCTATTGCTGGTATATTCTGGTTATTGAAATAAACAGTGCTACTAAAGAGGGATAATAACAAATGTATGGGATAACAATTGATTTGGAATCGCCTGTGTGTTGTCGGGACCCGAAAGGGGAGCAAAGAATAGCAACACTGTTTACCTTCCATGCATGTCGTAAGAGGCGACTAAGGAGGTTATGTGATGGAGTTGGCTGTCACATCCCATATAGGGTAAGTGACCCAAAGCCATGCTGAAGTCGGATGTGTCAGGCCGAAAGGCGCAGATATCGCAGCAATGCTGTAAACTAGGGCTATTCAATTGGCGGCCCGCGGGAAAAATCTGGTCCGTGGAGGCCTAGGAAGTTGCCCCCTGATCATTGCTAAAACAGTGAAATAAAGTTATAAAAAAACTAAATGTATAAAATAATTCAATGTGTTTTTTTAATAAATCTGGCCCGTGACGATCTTCATTTTCTACAATTTGGCCACCGAGATAATATAGTTGAATAGCCCTGCTGTAAACCATGACACAACGCATTCCGTTCTCCGGACTACATCCTGCTAATCTTCAGGAGTTTGAGAACGAACACAGAAGAAGATATGGAATCATAAACATAAGAAATAGATATCAAAGGTCAACATTACGGCCATCATACTTTTGTCCAGAAAGTGTGACATATACACATTTATTAAGGACACAACATGGAAATATTAATACTTGTAGCATCATGTAGTGAGTATTTAAAAAATAACGTTTCCATGTTTTACTTCACTACATATTTTTCCGATTTATAGTTTACTTTTGGTCTATTTACTAGGCCTATCTTATTTTTTGAAGGGTTCATCATTCTGTTTACGCCTTAGTTCGTCTGTCGCTGTGTCTGTTTCTTGACAACGGTATTGTTGTGAAAATATTGATTTGTTTATTTTTTTCTGTATTTTGATTTAAATATTCACTATTAACCAGCATATTTGTTATATAGTCGTGTGTCTTGACAGATCATTCATGGATTTGTATAAGGGCCAGAACAATTTTAGTGACTTTCCACGTGTGATCTCTTGGAAAAATTCGTCCCATTTTTTTTGGCCTTTGCTGACTTTGCAATCTCTTTGAATGTTTGAACTAAATTATATCTTTATTCCGTTTCCATTATGCAACCTCCATGGGCTGAGCAGCCACACGTTTCATTACTCTCTGTCATAGTGCTACTGCTTTCCATTTCTCGCTCCATGCCCTTTGCACCTCTTCGTTCCGCCGGGGGGGGGGGGGGGGGGCTTATCCCAAACCTGATTTCCCACTTTTTGAGTCCTACGTTTGTCTTGTCGAATTCTTCTCACAACATCCACTCATCTGCGATCATACTTAAAAGACCTGACCATTGGCCTGATCTGCTTACTTTTTTCATTTTTCAAGAGCACAACACATGGAAGGTGGTCACTGTCATGATGCTCCAGCACATCTCATTTGCAGATAGCCATAGAAGCCGACGACACTAATGCCAGGTCGATAGCACTATCATCATCACCATCCCTGCTTGCCATTCTTGTTATACGACCATAATTAATGCACACCAGGTTCGTATCTTTCAGGGCCTCCTCAAGCTCTCTTCCCTAATTGTTAGAAGCAATATTGCCCCACGATGTACCTTTCGCATTGAAGTCAATGCAAAAAAGGATCTGATTTTCCTGTTCCATTATCTCCCATAGGATTTTCCAACCATTCAGATCAACGCTCGTGATGCAGGCATACACATTAACAATTACGAATGGGTGCTTGACCCTCACTGTCTGTAACTGGATATTGTCACTATCCCACTTGGACATATCGACCTCGCATACACTAATACCCTCGAGTACCAAGATTACCTTTCCAAGATATCGCCTGTTGAGAAACACTGAAAACCTGCTATCTTGATGTTACCCTTTTCACCCAGCAGTGTTTCCTGCAACGCCACAATGTCAGCGCAATACACCAGCTTGTCCAACTCAGGTCTACTCATATGGCACATACTCGTATCTCAACCTTAAAATCGTATCTTTTTACGGATCCGGTTGTCGAAGATGGAAAACATATTGACTCGAGTTGCAAGGCGAGTAGGTGCGAACTGAGCGGACATGGTTCAAACCCCGTTTGATGTATTATGATTTTTTTTAAAATCTAATAAATGTTATCTAACAAAAACGTAAACCGTCAGGGTCTTAGGGGTACCACATTGGATAATTCAGCACAAATTCCTCCAGCGATTTATATCTTCAACGATGTGGAGAGGAATAATCTTGTCATATCTATTCCTTGATGTTGTCTGTTCATGTCTTTATTTTCCCTCCTCTGTTTCTCTGCCCCCTCCTTCGAAGGTCCCCTGTAGTATTATTTTTGACAAAGAATCATGCCTGCATATATGTCCAAATCATGCTACTTTTCGAAGGTTCACTATTGAAATCGGCAGCGGTCAAGCAATAATAGATACAGCAGGCAAGCAATTTGGAATGAAAATCAACATAGACAAAACAGAAGTAATGAATATTGCAAGAGAAAAGGAGAACATCAACATACAGATAGACAATAAACAACTAAAACAAGTAGATGAATTCAAATATCTGGGCAGCACATTGAGATATGACAATAAACAAGAAGCAGAAATAAACGCAAGATGTAATAAGGCCTGTCAGGTCATTGGTCAATTAACACCTTTACTAAGAAACAAAGATATTACACTAGAAACAAAGAAAGCGCTTTTCAACATCATTTTCTTACCAACATTGTGTTATCAGTGTCAAACTTGGACATTAGATTCTAGAACAATACATAAGATTAACACCACTGAAATGAAATGTGTGAGACGTATGATTGGAGTTAGCTTGAGAGACAAAATCAGGAATGAAGCGCTAAGGAAACAATTAGGGATCAAGTCAACAATAGAATACATCCAGAAACAACAAGTTAAATGGTACGGCCACATAACCAGACAGAAAGAGCAAAGTATTATTTTAAAAAAAAAACACTTAACAAACGATACGAAAACAGTCGACCTTTTGGACGCCCTCGTAAAAGGTGGATAGATAGTGTATTAGAGACACTCGGAAATATAACAGCAGAAGAGACAAATAGAAAGGCAAAAGACCGTACACTCACTCTCCCCTCAACACCGAAAGCTACACGAGGACAGAAAGAAGAAGAAGAAGAAGACTATTGAAAGCGATGGTTCTTGTACACCTGCATAGGCCTACACCTCTATTTTTATTTATGTACAGATTTGTCTTATTCTCTCTATAGGAAATGCGTTTGTAACATTTGTTCTCGAAAGCAAATTATTCTTTAATAATAAATCCTCGATCCTTCACTATTATTTTTTTTAGCATTTATTATGAACCACTTTTTATTTAAGTGCAAACATATCTACGCAGAATGTGCACGCGTTACAATAGAGTAGGCCTATATAGAGAATGACAACTTTCAATTTATTTGCCTACGTGAAGCTCAACCTATGTAAACTACAAATGAGTTTCGTAGCAGGGTCATCATCATCAGGTGCCATGCCGGCTGGCGTAGGCGATCATGGCTCTCCACAGCTCTCTGTCAACAGTGTTATGTATCAAAGTCGTTGTTGCTTCCTTGCCGTGCCAGGTTGGCAAACTGTCGAATATTTTCTCACGTTGTCGCCCTCAATTGTTGCCTTCAATTTTGCCTGTTGTGACTATGTTCTCTTAGAAGGGTAAGTCAGCAATTCTCAACTGGGGCCATATATTCTACCAGGGAGCCACTTGTAGGAGACCACGAAGACCAAAAAAAAAAAGTACAATTGAGGTGGAATGACATGTCCGAGAGGTCACAGAAAGGCAGGGCCGTGCCCGTGCCATGATGCAGAGAGGCGGCCAAATCAGGCGGCACCAATCAAAATATAGTGTTAGGGAGCGGCATTTCGAAGAACTACCATTTAAGGTTGCGACATTTCTAAATCATACTGAGAAAATCTACCGCACCGTCGTGCAGAAAGGTCACAGCCTGCAATTATTTTAACAATATACAACTATATTGAAACGTGATTTATATAGGCCTATCAGCAAACGCACTTCGCTAGCTGAGAGAAAAAAAATATCATTAAAAAAGTGACAAGTTTTAGTGTCTACTTTTTCATGTCATCGGGTCACGAAAGCATCTTCTGCCTTCGTTCTCAAACGCCTGCAGATTAGCAGGACCTACTCCGTAGTACGGAATTCTTTAAAACTTTTTCTACGATATCTATGCCTTTGGACCTTGCACATCCGACTTCAGCACGACTTATGTGCTACATTGACACTATATGAGACGAATAGACAATTCCACCCATTAGGCCTAACTCATTAATCGCATTTTACGACGTGCATGGAATGTAAACAGTGTTGCTATTATTTTCCTTCCTTTCGGGCCTAGGCGGACACGAAAACAAATTCCACCTAAATGCTGACCACGAGCGATTAAATGTTGGAAACCATTGAGCCTGCTGATTATTACTGCAAGATTCGACCAAGAAAATTATTTAAGCAAGGTCTATTATAGAATCGATATTTATAGAGGGCTGTTTAACATATTTTCTTTCTTTTGTCGTATCTGATATTAATAATCTCGAAGAAAGTCAGGGAGCCTAGATAATCGTTTGGAAAATATCGATTTGGAGTAATCACGTGCAAGAAATTGATGTTTTCTACGTGAACTTGTGTGTAGGTCTCATCATCATTTTCATGTGTCATCTCCGCAATGAAGGTTGGCTGCAATGTACCTCCAACATCCCCTGTCTATTGCTTTCGAGGTGCACTCTACTAGAATTTGGCCCGTTCATCTCGTTTCTCTCCCACCTGTATCTCTGCCTACATCTTGCTCGCCTCCCTTCGACCTACCAAGTAGGGCCGTCAACAATATGTCGTGTCTCAAAATACTTTATTTGTTTGATATTTATTTCCTTTTAATAGTTCTTTTTTATGCGAAGTGTTTTTTCATCCGCTTTCTTCATGTAGCTCTCCCCATTCATCTATATATCCACATATCAAAAGCATTAATTCTGTCTTAGTTGTTTGTTTATTGTCCATGTTTCTGAACCATACATTAATAGAGAATAGATGTAGTATCTTATAAGTTTAGTTTGTAATTTGTTTAGGTTTCAATATTTTCCTCGTCATTGAAGTTCTTTTAACCATTCTTATGTTCCTTCTAGTTTCTGTTTCACATCTCCCATCATTTGTGATTATGTGTCAGAGATATATCAAAATAATTTACTTGTAATATCTCTCCATGTATTTTCATGTTTAGTACCTGTTTTTTTCTAATTATCATGGTTTTTGTTTTGTGGGTGTTTATGTCTAGTCCATATTCTTTTCTTGATTTATCGACTTGATATATTAGTCTTTGTAGTTGATGCACACTTTCTGCTATAAGGACAGTGCTATCTGAATATCGCAGATTGTTTATTATTTTCACACTAATCTTGAGTCCTGGCATTCTTTGTATAGTCCTATGTTTTAAAAATGTCATCTGTGTAGATGTTAAGTAGGATAGGTGGCAAACTACATCCTTGTCCTGTCTTACCCCTCTTTTTATTTCTATGTATGGTGAGTAGCCTATCTGTTCCGCACCATATTGATGCAATTTGTTCCCAATGTATATTTCTAATCAGTCTGATGTCTTTCCTATCTATGCCTAATTCTTAAAGACTTTCAAATAATTTTTAATGTTGGACTCTGTGAAGACATTGCTGTAGTCTATAGATACTTTTTGGACCTATGTATTTATCTATCAATACTGTAGTCGGATACTAATTATAACTTATCTCGTTCCTTTGTTTTTATTAAAACCAAACTGTTCTTCACCGACTTCTATCTTGTTAATTCTATAATATAGGCCCTACTCGTATGAGCTGTGTTTTAATTATGTAGCTCATAAAACTTATTGATCTGCATTCTGTACAATCCACAGTACTGTCCTTCTTAGGTAGCGATATGAATACTTATGATTTTAGGTCTTTCGGTATATGGACTGTTTCATACTGCCTTAAAGTCAGTGCAGATTTCATGCAGTCGCAGCGGGACAGTGAGCATGATCTTTGCTGAAATTTAGCAACATAGTGCAACAATTTCATGAAGACATGATGGCCATTGGTATCAGTGGTGGGGTGTCATCACCAGTCTTTTCTTTAACAAATGGGTTCAAACAAGGATTCGTTCTTGCCCCAACACTGTTCAGCCTGACGATGTCTGCCATGCTGACAGACGCATTAGATCAAGTAAACTCCTAAATCTTAAATGTTTGTAAGCTAAGACTAAGGTGCGAGACACAATGGTCATGGAACTCCTCTATGCAGATGATTGCGCACTGTATGCTGATAACTTTAGCTTCTTCATCAATACAAAGAAAATAGAGGTCACGTTTCAACCTATACCAAACAAACAACACATAAATCCACATTTAAGGATCAAAGAAGAAGAGCTAGAAATAGTTAAAAGTTTCATCTACATGGTAAGCAACTCTCTCGCAAGATGTAAACACATACACTGAGGTAAACAACAGAATAACTAAAGCTAGTACCACATTTGGAAGACTGGCAAAAAAACCAAAAACAAACATAGGTCTATGGGACAGAAAGGGAATAACAACTATAACCAAACTCAGCTTACTAGCAGTAATAATATCATCACTTTCTTATGCCTGTGAAACATGAGCAGTATATGCCAGACACGCTAGAAGACGTAACCATTTCCACCTAAGCTGCCTTGGCCTTCGTAAGATACTCATCATCCATTGGTGGGATAAGATACTAGACAGTGAAGCACTGATTAAATCTAAGTCTGAAAGCATACACACAATGTTGATGAAAATGCAGACACGCTCGCAAGGACATATGGTCCGCATGTAGATCATCGTCTACCATCTGGCTCCCGCAAGGCCGGATGACAGAATAAGCGTTTTAAAAACACTCTTAGGACATCACTGACTCACTTAATAATAGACATAAATTCATGGGAGAATCTTGCACAAAACAGACCCGATTGCCATCGCAGAATCAAGCGTCATGCAGCAGCTGTAGGAAACCTCAGACATCATGCCGCACAACAAAAACTGCTCAATGTCCCACAGACTACCACCACGCATATTCAGAGAGTGAAAGCCAATTCCGGGCACGCATAGGACTTAATAGTCAAAGTTGGGCACACGACAGACATCATTATGATCATCATCTCAGTTGAGCTGAATGATCATCGTCGACTTCGACGGATGAACAACATATATAAATGCAAAGTTATGTGATATTTTCCACACCAAATTCATCTGGAATTTTTATTATGTTTGATATTGTCAGCGCCTGCAGCCTTTACACATTTTATTGTTTTTATTGCGTTTTCTATTCTGATTTCAGCAATGCTGGTCCACCATAGTGTTGCATTGTAGGTATTTTGTTCCGTTGATCATTAAACAGATCTGTCACATTTTCTGTTCATCTTGTCAATACTTCTGTCTTATTAAATATTAGTTTTCTACTCTTATCTTTAATTCTCCCATTTACAGGATTTTTCTTATTTGTGATACGTCTTATTTCCTTGTGTATTTCTTTAGTCTTCTGCTGTAGTGACATTTTTATTTTTCTGCATTTTGTTTCTAGCCATTGTACTTTCATCATTCTGCATAGCCAGTTAGTACCAGTATATCTTTGTTTATAGTGAATCTTTGTTTATATTTTTTTAAGCTTTCTTTCTGACATTTTATGTAGTATTTCATCAGTCACATATGTTCGTTTTTTCTTATCTTTTCTCATTGGTAAATTTGGATTTGTTGTTTGAATGCTTTCCTAAGCTATTCCATTTATTATTTATTTTCTCTTCTGGATTCTCCCTTCTGTATTTTTAGATGCATTCTATCATTAAGTACTAATATCTGTTTTTTACTTCTATAAGATATTTTTGCCGTGTCAAGTTGTTTCAGTGCTCTTTGTCAAAATGAATATGAAAGCAGCATTTATTATAATACTTGTGCTAAAAATAGATGTGCTGTACCAAAAGGCACAAACATTGCAGTTTCATTGTGAACTACCGGTAGTAAAAAAATTTATATAAAGTAAAATTAATGTGCTATACCATAGTAAACACATAATAATCTTAAATGTTTAGTGGTCTGAGAAAAACAGTCACTGAAAGTTAGTATTTACGTTATGTTGACATATGAACATTGCTGTTTATAATTTAGTTTTGCCTGATTTTATGTGGAATGTGAAAAGCAATACAGTGGAATCCTCTAATACAATTTTTATAACAAATTTCCTTATTTAACAACACTTTTCAAAATCTCAAAGTATATTTTTTTTATTGTATATAAATAATTTCTGTTATATCATACATTTTTTATCTGTATGGACCCAGTTGTTATAATGTAATTTGACTATTTTTTAACAAAATATTCAATTATTTTAGGCATTTTTATTTTAATAAATCCTGTTTGGCAATACTAATGACTAATTTAACTATTTATATAATTGACTATAAAGACTGCAGATAAAATGAAAATTGATTGTGACTAGACAAACAATATCTCTAAATATTATCTCCCTGTAAACATAGCTCTTAAAACTGCTGAAGGACAGTGTTCCAAAATACTAGGCTAGTAGTGCAGGTGCTGGACACCTCCCATGTCCTGATAGTCTGGGACCAATTTTGATGTCCTCAACATGTAAAGGGATGGCAAAAAAAACCAACAGTATGTAGAGACTTAGAACTTGAAAAACATGAGATACACAGAAGATGACCAACTCCTGAGACATGATCAACCCAAGTCCTGTTTGATTGAGCTGCTTTTATTAATCTTAAAACAACAATGAGAAATTCTCTCAGAGAAATTTGAGTTGATACACACTTCATCTGGGTATGAAAGAAAGCTCAGAAACCTCACCATTGCACATAGAAAGTAAGAGCTAATCGTCGGAATTCCTGGGGTTCTCAAACAAACAACACACTTCATATTATACCAAGTTGGTTAACTGTCACTGATTAGGAAAGTATATCAGAATAATAAATATATCAAAATTGATGTAATTTCCAAAAATAGAACAGTCCATTGAAGTTGGAGAGATTCAAGCTCTTGTGGTGTGGAGGAATCACATTTCCATGATTATTTTCATACAATCATGTTGTGAACACAGATAACTGAGGAACACAGACAGAAAGAAAACAGTAGCATGACATATTCATGTATTATGGTTAAAACCATGAACAATTACAGTAGTTATACAAGAGTGGTTTCAAGCAAATATCACATGCTTTTTATAACATTGTAACGAAAGTATGGTAAAAACCTGTCTTTTATATGGAACCACAAAGAACTGTGACATGTTTCTGCAAAAGCAAGGTTTCGAAGAAAGTGTGCTATGGTTATTTCACAATGTTACTAAGATAAAATAAAATACTGCACTTATTCACACTATAATATAAGTAATTGGTAATAATCCTGTGCTCACCTGATCAATAAAAGTGTATGGCTTATATATTGACAGTGTGTTTAAGCGCAAGAGTTTTCTTCAGTACACATGAGAATTTACTGTTGGTACAGTATTGTGTAATGCATTTTGTCAATTGTGTGGTGGAGAGGCACAGAGTGCATCTCAGAAAGCTAAGATATCAGGTTCAAACTCTGAAACGGTACATGTGGACTGTTCAGAAAGTAATGGCAACATATTGAATGTATTTATATTACCTTGAAGACCTTACTTGAAGGTAGTCAAAGGGAGGCGAGAAAGAGGTAGGCAAGATACAAGTGGGAGAGTAACATCACAAGATGGACATAGCAGAGTGACCACAAAAAAACAAGAGACGGGATGTTGTAGGTCTGTTGCAGCCAACCTTTGTTGCGGAGACAGCGCTTGGTGATGTTATTACCTAGAATATCACTATAGCCAAGAAATGCTTGGTTGATTGCTACGTCCTGAAATGGATACGGTACCAACAACAATACACTTAAATTTAATATTTTTATCTTTTGATGTCTTTGCAGCAGCAGTCTAAATAGCATTTCCTGTTTCTAAATGGTTGCAGAAAGGTGTCATAAAACTCTGGCCTCTTAATCACAAATACCTCACCGAAGACGGATGTGTCGGACCATTGGCGCAAATAAAATGGCGACTCAATGCATTTCCATTCTCTGGACTACATCTTGCTAGAAATCTAGTAGGACAATGGTCTTGCTACAAGGGAGATCCAGCAGGAGTTTGAGAATGAACAATGAAGAAGAAGGTGTACAAATACAAATAATATTGTTTGATAAAATTATTTAAAGTCTACACTGATCTCCAGAAATACTTTGATCTTTTTACAAGGTAAATCTGGGCAGAAAATTGAAAATTTCTAGATAATGGTTTATTTTTCCTTTCCATGTTAGACAGTTTTTGATTAATCAATTGGAATTTAACATATTTTTCAGCTATAAAATCAAGAGGCTGGAAAATGTTTCAGTTGAAGACAAATTTCCAGTTAACAGAGGGTCTGCTTAAGACACATTTTACTGTAACATTGAAAATAGATAAACTCCTGGTAGATTTGTGATGATTTATTTCTCATAAATGTTCTTATTTTAATTATTTTCAAACATTTAAAAAGTAATAATCATGCATCAATTTAAAAAAAATTTAATGCATGCAAATATTGACAGGCGACAATCATTTTATAAAAGTACGGTCAGAAATGGAAGTGAAACTCAAGAGTTTAGTTGTGCCTGAAACATATAGTTATAAACTTAATATCTTAGTGACTTCTCTGGGCATGACTCATCCTCACATATTTATTTCCCATCTGCGAGGTAATTACCTGCCTTGCTGGGACTCATGGAAGGTTACGCACTAGAAAAACAATAGAGGACTTCTTGAGAACTATACAACTGAAAATCATTACAGCAATTTTTAAAACATTATACTGAATTATTCAGTGCTAGTGCAGTATTTGAAACATAGGTCTCAAAATGTCATCATATCTGTGAATTACTGTGAACATTATACAAGTAATATCTTTATATTTTTGTTATTATTAATTTAGTAGTCTCAATACTTTCATTTACTTTCTACAGTATAAAACTTGTTAGTGTATTTTATGAAATAAATTTCCAAAATAAAATTTTAATACACCATTAACAGTTGCTTTGATTGATAAATATATTATTTTTTGTTATAATAATATGATAGGTATTATACATTGTCCATATTTAGATTGGAAACAAATTATTTTTTGTAGCATGCATTAACTATGCATGCGTATATCTTATGCAACAAGTCTATATCGATGGATATTAGAAAACGTGTCCTCAAATGCTACGTTGAACCAGTGCTACTCTATGGAAGTGAAGCATGGGCAATAAATAAGACATCACAAATAAGACAAAAATTATTGGAAGCAGCGGAAATGTGGTTTATTCAAAGAATATTACGCATTCCTTGGACAGCAAAGATTACTAATGAAGAATATCTTAGAAGGATGGATGTAAAATGATGCATTATTGATAATATAAGAAAAAGACAGTCAACATTTATTGGGCACATAATGAGAAGAGGAGGAGAACATATACATTCTCACATATTGAGAATATAGTGACAACAGGAAAGATAGAAGGGAAAAGATCAAGGGGAAGACCCAGAGAAAAGAAATTGGACAATTTCACTAAATGGCTTTGCTTGACAACACCAACAGAGATGATGACATATATTAGAGATCGATGTACATGAAGAAATATGATCGCCAACGCCATTCGACATGGCACTTGATGATGATGCATTAACTTGCTCCATTTCTTTTATAGTCAGTCAGTTTGAATTTTATAGTTGTGGTTCAGATAATCCTGCTACCATGACCTCCGAAGCAAAAATATAGTTGTCATTTAATTTGTACCTCTTGTGGTGAACTGCATTCATCCATGGATATCAGTCCACAGTAGTGATATCAGATCGTATTGCTATGAAAAGTAATGAAGTATAAGCTACATACCTCTTATGGTGAGCACAAGCACTATTCCAATTTGGTTATATCAGAGTTATTAACCATAAAAAGATAATTTTATTAAATAAAATCACTTCTTATTGTGAGACACGCAACTTTCAACTGCAGAAGTTAGTTCCATTATATTATATCAGAGATTTTAATCATAAAAAATGGTAGTCATGTTTCTGACAATTCAGCCACCACAACCAAGGGATATTCCTAGTAATATATCACTAGGGGAGGTTTGATTCAGGTAATCCTGCCACAACAACCACCTGGTTCATGTTATATATGAAATTACAATATAATGAAGAATTTAATTTATTAAACAAAAATAACAAAGTAAAATATTTTGCAATCAATTAATTCAGTTTGAAAATTAACGTTATTTTAATGGAGTGCATGATTAATGAGAAAATCTGAATTGATATAAATAATGCTATAAATACACTGTAGGCCTACTAATTTATTCAAGTCAGTTCTTATCACTCTTGAAATAATTCTTCTTTGAATTGATCTCCTGACCAGTGCATGGTCATAAATTACCTGGCGTGTCAAACTAGTAACACCTCTCAATCCTTGCATTTTCAATGTCAGGTTGTTTGCAGATACTGTTAAAACTAATAGAGTGCCAAAGATCCACAGTGTAGTGAAAACTCTTTCCTCTTTCCCTGTTGCTGTTAACTCTGCCTTTAGCTATTATTCTTTCCATGCTGTTATGTCTCTTTATATGACAAGAAAGCTGTGTTTTTTCTTGTTAAGGAGCCAGCTCTCTTTGAGGTTTATTGATCTTAACACTTCTTGATTTGTTTTTTTTTAGCTTTCTATAGTATACATAAAATTCTTCTGTAATATCTCATTTCAAAAGCAGTGATTCTCTTTGCTATTGTTTTATTTAATGTCCATGCCTCACAAACATTTATTGTCACTGGAAATATGCATGTTCTGATCTCATACATAGTTTGGCTATGTTTTTCTGAGCTTTATTTCATACCCAGGAGACTTCAGCTTTTGGCATAGAAGGAGCCTTCTACTCATATGGGGTCTATAATTGTATAGATGACATGCTATAAAACTTCCACAAGAGAGCTTAAATATAACGACATGTCATCTACTAAGGTTTTCTGTTGCATGGGTTGTTTGTCTAGTGGGCCATTGGTGAGACCCACAGATAGAACAGCATGTGTAACTGTCAATCATAGACCGTAGGACTTAATGTTGGTAGTCTACCTAACTATCTTACTTATGCTTTACAGAATGTTGTCCTCACTGCAACCCTGTAAGTCTCTCGGTTCTGTGCAAACTGCCCAGCTTCTTCTAGTGTCATGTACAGAAGGTCTTCGATGTCATGGGTCCATCATAGTCTTGGTCTGCCTCCTGTTCTATTTTCTAAAACTTTTCCTTCCATGATTAATCTTTCTAAACCATTGTGTCTCTGTATAAGTTTGAAATATGTCAGCATGTATTTTTTGATAGTTTTGAGGAGCCAGTCTTCTTCAATATTCAGGTCTTTGTGAACATCTTTATTGGTTCACCTCTCTGTCCATGATATTCTTAGGACCTTTCTATATTCACTTCGATTGCTGATATTTTCTTTTCCATTGCAGATGTCATTGTCCATGTCTCACAACCATATATTGTGACTGGAAAGATATAGTTTCTTAATAGTTGTAACTGTTTTCTGCTTGTCCCCATAGATTTTTCATCTGTGATGTTTTTGTAGGGCCATTGCTAATCTCTTTTTGATCTCTGCAGATTAGCAGTGTTGGTAGTATCATGTTTAAAATATTTTGTAATAAAGGATGTATAATTGTCATTATATCTATTATGAGATGTGATGACTAAGAAAGAAATCAGATTCTAGTGAAATGTCTTTACAAAGGTTTGTACTATGCAGGGATTAACACGAAAAATGTTCTAACTGGTTTTCTGTAAATGATACAAATCTATTGTGTTACTTCTGCTAAGATGTGTGAGTGTGCTTACTGGTAAACAAATTTGAAATACAATAAACTTCTAGAATAGGTTCAAACTAAGAACAGATGAATAAAAGTCCTTCAAGAATTCAGTCTAATACTGATTGTACTCAAATGATGTGAAATGATTAATTAAACCTTTACAAATAGATGTTATTAATGGAGGTGCTAATATTCAAATTGTCTTTCAAAACAGGAGTACATATACAAACCCCTGAAAAATGTTTGTGATCTGCTTAGGAATGCAATAGTCTAGAGAAAATGGTACATATTAACACATATTTCAATTATACATGGGTGAATCTATGTGGTGACAGCTTGTTGAAAGTAAACATTTAGACACTTTCAACATTAACATCATAATGATCTGCACTTTCAACAGAAACCCAATTGGAGCAATTTTCAGGTTTAATCACTCCATTGTACACAAAGGTTAACACAGTCCAGAGCATACTTATCTCCCATACCAATGGTGGTTGCAAATAATTTAAGCATCGACATCATCATCTTTAAAAATCTGTATAAAATCAAACTTCAGTGAGAGAGCTTTGAAACTTTTGAAATCTCATTTTGATAAAATTTTGACACCAGTATGCATATTGGTTTACTCGACATAGTACAACAAAGAATGATTCACATAGAATTAGTGAAAGATAGGCTTAGTGTTAACTAAAATCAGAGTAAATGGGATCAATGTAATTTGTGGGACCTGATTTCTCATGAAATCGCTCATTATTGACATTTCAGTTGTTTTGATTATAATCTATCATTACTAGGTCTAGGGTGTGGTGGAGATGGGGGCATACGCCATCAATTAGACATATGCTACCCCATCGAGGCCAGAACCTTGAAGTGGTGATGGGGCTTAGTTCAGCCATCAGAGGCTGGAAACTAAGACTGGTCGGGCACTCCCACTCGAGCAGGACCATAGTCCGGCCCAAGTAAGCAGAGTGCTGAAGACGGAGGCAACCAGCCAAAAGGCGCACAGATAATCAGGTTGCCACGCATAAAACACAATGGAAACATGTCTGCATCTAATAAACGTTATGGTGCCTGCCCTGTGGCGGACGTTCAGGCAGGGACGGTGCCGGGCCCTATACCTCGAAAGGGCCCAACCTCAGTTACTGGAAGTCCTTCTCAATTTCCCCGAGGAGCCAGGAGGCAAGGGAATAGAGCTACTGGCCAAACAAACAAACGACCAATAAAAATAATGCACTGGAATGCTGAGGGTGTTAACAGTAAAAGAGATGGATACAGCAAAAAATTGGAACTTGAAAATGTCCTCAGTGAAGAACAAGTAAATATATGCTGTATCCAAGAAACACACCTCAGCAGCGACATAGCCTTCAAAATCAGAGGCTACCAGTGCTACCGATCTGACCGAAAAGACAGGCGAAAGGGTGGAATTCTGACACTAGTTAAAAACAATATCAGCGCATGTCAGCTGGAAGTATACATGGACGGGGCAGAATACCAGATGCTCCACCTAAAAACAGACAGTGCAGAATTCCATCTCCTGAACTACTACTGCCCAAATGATAAACCATTGGCACTAGACACAATTCCAGACAAAGAAAGGCTTATGGTGTGTGGTGACTTCAACAGCCACTCTCAGAGCTGGGGCTACGATCATATCGACCAGAGAGGTGAGGAACTTGAGAGCTGGCAGGATGAAAATAATCTCATTCTTATTAACCAGCCAGCAGACTCACCAACCTTCTACTCGAGAGCATGGCACACCACCTCTACACCAGACCTGGCATTCTACTCACCAGGCCTGGAATGGAACATCACACGTGTCGTTGGAAAGCAGCTTGGGGGTAGTGACCACAGACCAGTATTTCTGGAAATTCACAATGAATATACAAAGGACAGCAGCACGCTCACTAGGTGGAACTATAAGAGGGCAGACTGGAAAATGTACCAGCATTTAACCAGTGTTCTAGCTAAGGACATGAACTTGGACAAAGACATCAATAGAGCAGTGAGTGAATTTAATAGATGTATACTACATGCTGCTAGTAAAACCATACCCAGGGGGGCACGCAAAAACTACAAACCCTACTGGAATGATGAACTGGAAAAGCTGCAAAATGAGATGGAAACATCTAGAAAGCAGGCCGAGAACAGACCTAGCCAAGAACATCACAACAAATATCAGCAAACAAAGGCTAAATTTCAAAGAGCCAAGTTACAAGCCAGACGGAGCAGCTGGAAAGAAAAAACAGAGTCGCTGAACCTAGAAAGAGATACTAGGAAATTATGGAAACTTGTAAAACAACTAAATGATGAAGGTACAGGGAGAAATACCAAGATCACACTTTATAAAGATAGAAACATTTTAACAGGTAAACATGCAGCTGATTACTTTGCAGATTCCTTTGCAGAAGACAATAACGTCAAAGTCAGCCCAGACAAACAACAGGAGGTTCGAGAGAACCAGCATAACATTGGACAAGGTGAACCTATACCTGAAGTCATGGAGGCACCAATCACAATGAGAGAACTGGAGCATGCAATATCCAAATTGAAAATGAAAAAGTCCCCTGGAGCTGATGGAGTGTCCAATGAAATGATTAGAAACCTGGGAAGTGCAGCAAGAGCAAAGCTACTGCAGATCTTTAACACAAGCTGGTCCACAGGTAATGTACCACAGGCGTGGAGAGAAGCAATAATGATACCACTCCTCAAATCAGGAAAAGATGGCAACACAGTCTCCAACTACAGGCCCATCAGCCTCACAAGCTGTCTATGTAAAACAATGGAACGCATTATCAATCTTAGGATGCAGTGGTACCTTGAAAGTGAAAACCTTCTGGTATCACAGCAAGCAGGTTTCAGACAGTGCTACTCTACTGAAGATCAGGCAACCTACCTCTCCCAAGAGATTGAGGATGCCTTCCAAGAAAAGAAACTGGTACTAGCAGCATGGATAGACCTCAGGAAAGCATTTGATAAGGTCTGGAAAGAAGGGCTCCTAAAGAAATTGCGAAATTGCAGGGTTAGCTCAAGAATGTACAAATGGGTAAAAGCATACCTGCATAATAGAAGAGCCAGGGTACAATTAGATGGTCGCAAGAGCAAGAAAGTTCTACTGCGTCATGGAGTCCCCCAGGGAGGAGTCCTGTCACCCACACTTTTCTTGGTTTACATCAATGACCTAGTTGCTGAACTACCTCACGGGATCAAAGTGGCAATGTATGCTGACGACCTGGTGATCTGGTGCACGGAAGAACATGCAACAGTGGCCACTAAACAAATACAAAGAGCTATCGATGCCCTAACCTTATGGGCTAATAGATGGTGCGTCAGCATTAACACAGATAAGTGCAGCACTACACTCTTTACCCTCTCACCAAAACAAAAAGCTGGTCATATCAAGATAGATGGAGAGCTCTTGAAAGAAGACAAACAACCCACATACCTCGGAGTTACTTTTGATGATAAGCTGACATGGAAGCAGCACATAAACAAAGCAACAACAAAAGCCAGGAGGAAGCTAGCTATCCTGAGAAAACTAAGTGGAACCACATGGGGAGCCAGTGGAAATATACTCAGTAAAGTTTACCAGCAAGGCATAAGACCACACCTGGAATACGGTTCAGCTGCGTGGTGTCCTGCATCAAACACCACATTACAAGATCTAGATAAAGTGCAAAACCAGGCACTTAGAATAATGTTGGGAGCAATGAAATCAACACCCATAGCAGAGATGCAGAAAATGGGAAGAATGCAAACACTTGGCGAACGCAGAGACACAAAAGTACTAATTCAAGCAGAAAAGTTTCAGTGTATGCCAAGTCATCCAATGAAGGAAAGATTCCAAAATCTAGCAATGGGACGACTGAAAAGGAGCAGCTTTATCCATCAAGCTAAACGACTCCGTAGACAACTTACAGACCTACCTGAAGTTGGCAGCCCCTTAAGGTCTGTACCAGAGCAAACCCCGTGGAGTGAAAGCCATGGAATGCCAATATACATTCAGACCCATGTGAAAGGAATACTAAGCGAGGACGAACAGAACAGTGTGCAGCGAATGACAATCACCCTCAGTTTCCTGGATGAGGAATATCCACAAGATATATGGGTCAGAGTGTACACAGATGGGTCAGCACAGAATGCTGTGAGGAATGGAGGTGCAGGTGTATATATAGAATATCCACACAAGCCTAGAGATACAATCAGAACACCGACAGGAAAATTCTGCAATAATTATGATGCAGAAATCCAGGCAATTAGTGTGGCAGCTAAAAAACTGCTGAACTCCAACTCTGACCTACAGCCTGTGGTATTCCTGACAGATGCAAGGTCAGTGCTTCAAGCTCTCCAGTCTGGAAAACTAACAGACTTAAAAAAACTACTTAGCGAATTGTCTTACCAGTATAGGGTAACCTTGCAGTGGATACCCTCTCACTGTGGAATACCAGGAAATGAAAAAGCAGACCAACTGGCTAAGGAAGGTGCTGCCGAAGACCAACCAGATATACCAATCACCTACCATCAGAAAAAACAGATGATAAAGTCAATAAGAAAGCCACAAACACCAACACAAGATGACTATCACAATATGAACAGATCAGAACAAGTTATAATTCTACGTCTCAGAACAGGACACAACCGACTCCGCAGTCACATGTATACAAAGTTCAAAATTGGCAACACGGCCATGTGTACATGTGGACAGGCAGCACAGAGTGCCAAACATATACTTCAAGAGTGTTCTGAGCATGAAACGCTGAGGCAGACATATTGGCCAGAGGAAACAACACTGGAATCAAAACTCTATGGGACACTGTATGAACTACAAAAGACAGTGAGTTTTATTAAGGAGACAGAATTACAGATATAGACATGTTTCAAGTGAACGAAAGAAGAAGAAGAAGACATATGTTACAGATCACTGCTACTTTCAACTCCTAAGTCTGAAGTAATTTGTCATAATGTCTGATTCATTCTTGTTCTCTAAAATTCTATTAAAAAATTTCATATCAATTTATCATATATTGGTAAAAATGACACTGCAATAGATCCCTGGACATCGCGATCTATGAAACAGCAGACAGACTTGCTAAATGTTAAACAATGAAAACAAAGACTTTGTAGTATGGGAATAGTAAAACAGCTTCTTAGAAACAACACCAGGGAAATCTGGTTGAAGAGATAGGTAAATGGGCTGACTGGTCAAAATGTATTTAATTTAAATGACATGGCTAAAGGACAATGACAGCATAACCAATCTCTGCAGGTAAAATCATTCTTTTTATTTCAGATTTGAACAAGACATGAAAGAATCAATAGCCATTTAAACTGAATCAGACCCCAGCAACTACCCATTTGTAGACACTGCTCTCATCCCAACAAAACAGTGAAACACCTCTTTATTGACTGCCCTTACCTTTCAACTGCCAGGAAAAAACTCTTAGTCACCCTAAACAGTTACTAGCCCACAGTATGGATCACTAAGTCAACTTCAGAAGACCTGTACTTTTTTAAGAATGGCATTTTGCTGCCATTAGTAGAACTACTCAATTACATTTGGATATCAACAACAACAAAGACAACAACAATAACTATGATTTGAAGAAAATTGAAGGCTATTACAAATAATTCAGAGCTTGAAAATCACAGATATTGCAAATGATTGGAAGATTGTTATTTGAGCCATCAATACTGGTAGTGAGATGAGGGCTAAATTTAGCATGTCTATTCACACATAAATGTCACCATGTCGAGATTGGCCATTTAAGGTCGAGATGGGATTAAATGAACAGAGACAGGGCCCTACCTGGTTGGAAGTGAGAACGTTAAGTGTTCAAGACCTTATGTGTTATCAGAGAGTGGGCACAATTAAAGCTCAACAGCAGAAGAAAGCATCTTTGAACTGCTTCCAACTTACAGGGTCTTCCAACTAACAAGGTTTTGCAAATAAATATGTTATGCTATCTACTACAATTATTCACCAACAGCCCCAGTCATTAAAAAAATGTAATTGCTATACCTTGTGATCCATTTGTATAAAACATTTGAAGTTTCAAATACAAATTCCTTATCGTTTTCTTCTTTGGATCATATGTAGATTGTAATAAATTCCCTTTAATGCCATTAGCTCATTGTGAGTTCCTTGTTCTACAACTGTACCCTTGTCAATAACTATAATCATATCTGAATTGACAATGGTTGACAGTCGATGTGCAATTACAATACATGTACGGCCAATTCTAGCTTTGTCTAATGCTTCTTGTACAACCTGTGAACAATAAATTATGATTAAGTATTAAAGATTTATTAATTATTCATGAAAAAAATTTTAATACATAATTCTTGATTATTTAAATAGATATCCTTATAAAAGAGTAATGCATTTCTCATTTATGCAATATATTCTTAAGAAAAACTCAGTTCCTTCCAAGAATGCGGTTCAGGAAATCACACTTTTCAATATACCTACTATATGTATCTAGTTTTGAATGCACTAGAACAGTTTCATTCCAATTTCATTCATAGTATGCACAGCTTTCTTTAATAATTTATAATAATCAATCTGCATGCTCCCCATTGGGGAGGGGGCTCTCAGTGGATAGCACACAGATTGATATATTGATACATTACCTTGACTTATATTTCATTATGTTTTTCATAAATATCATCTAGTTTTGTTAAACTAGTTGGATCCATGTCCCAGGAAAGAACTAAAAAGTCACACAGTGAAATGAGATATTATGTCCTCAAATAGAGTATGAAAGATAAGAGAAAGGAGTAAGAAATTAAAAGGAGCTTACCTTCTTCTGCATTAAGGCATATGCGCATACTATATCTGCCATCCTTTTTTCCAGGATGAAGTTTCATACTCATATAGAAGGATATATGCATATTCCCCATGTTTTTAATATTGTGAGAGGAAACTTGATGTTTTATTTTCTATGATTGGACTTTTGATCACATCAAGACTGCAATGCAAACATAATTATTTTGTTTCTAAAATAAATATTTTGCATTCTTCAAAATAAAGGAAATCTACAGGGTGTCCTCTGAATATTCAATAATAGTTATGGTGCCTTCTCTGTGATGGACGTTCAAGCAGGGACAGTGCCGGGCCCTATACCTCAAAAGGGCCTAACTTCAATTATTGCAGGTCTTTCTCAATTGCCCCAAGGAGTTAGGAGGCAAGGGAATAGAGCTACTGACCACACAAAAAATCAACGACAAATAAAAATAATGCACTGGAAAACTGAGGGTGTCAGCAGCAAAAGAGATAGATACAGTAAGAAATTGGAGCTTGA
Organism: Meghimatium bilineatum; assembly: GCA_034231615.1. Classification (NCBI taxonomy): domain Eukaryota; kingdom Metazoa; phylum Mollusca; class Gastropoda; order Stylommatophora; family Philomycidae; genus Meghimatium; species Meghimatium bilineatum. The sequence goes on from CM067298.1 coordinate 35,821,755, forward strand.
AAATATCCTATGTGAAGAACAAGTTCATGTATTCTATATTAAAGAAACACACTTTAGCAGCGATATAGCCTGTAAAATCAGACGCTATCGAACAGACCGAAAGGACAGACAAAGGGGTGGAACTATGACATTTGTTATTTATTTTTTATCTATGAATGAAATTAAAATCAGCAGGCATAAATGCACAATACCTACAATCCTTGGCAACTGACAGACAGGCATGGAGAACTATGATATCCACCATATGGGCCAAACTTGGCAAAAGAGGAACTGACTGACTCACTGAACAGGATAACTGAAACTTTAAAATTAAAAATGTCTTCACTGTGCCATTTTTTTGGAATATGACCTTGACCTGAAAGTTTGCTAGATTAATGTTACTGTATTGCTACTTTTTTCCAGAAGAAAAAGCTAAATTTAAACTTTTTATCATAGTTACAAAATTGCTTAGCAACGGTTGCAGTTCTCCTACCATGGTGTTGAGTGGAGTGCACCTGGAAACATGTGTTATTTTGCACTGATGGCCTAATAAAGGTTAATCAAATACTAATATGTTATCAATTTACACACAAAATATATTTTGCAGAATAGAACTATTACCATTTCACTCTCAGTGTCCAGTGCTGATGTAGCCTCATCCAATAAGAGTATTTTGGGATTTCTGACCAATGCCCTAGCAATAGCAATGCGCTGCTTTTGTCCTCCACTCAGCTGTGTCCCTTTATCGCCTACATTGGTTTCATATCCCTAATGACAGTGATTGACAAAACATAAAATACAATTTGTCATGCTTTCTTACAAAAGGAGTGAATGTAAAAAAAGGGTGAAATGAAACCATTCTAATAGAGAAAAATATGACACATAAATTACAAATTTAACAAAATGGGTACAGTGGAATCCCTTTATAGCATATTCTATTACAATAAATTTCCTTATTTAACACTTTACAAAATTCCCAATTCTATTTTTTTTAAATTTTGTATACTGTATATAGGAGGAGGGGTGAGTTTTAATAGGTATAAACCCCTGTCCCTATGGAAAATAAAACAGGATATGTATCACTACAAAACAAGAACAAAATAACAGTAACAATCACTCTTAATATGATAAAACTAATGGAAATATAATTGTTTCCTGAAAATAGCTACACTATAACTCTCGTGCAGTTGTGTCTGAAACTGAAACAACTGACCATATTCAAAGGTTGTTGAATTTCCGTTAAAAATCCTTGGTGACCAACTTCATTGATCGCTGAAACCTTTATGATACTTCAGCAATATGGCAATGATAGAAATAGTGTTCTAAAAATAGCTTACCAGGGTTAGTACATTATTCAGAATGGCAGCACATATGAAATACAGCCGATAAACAAGTATTAATGATGAAGAAATTATATTATTTGAAGATGAGATTTTGCAATATATAGAAAGTAATGTACATCCATTACTAACCTATGCTACAGATTGTTTGCACTGTATATAACGAATATCATTTATTACACAGCCTACATATTGTGCTGACTCTGACCAAGTTGTTATAATATTAATTAATTATATATCAATATTATAATATTAACAATACAACCCATAACCTATCAGGATCGTTGGGGTGTCACATTGAGACATCTCTATTCTCTACCATACTGATGAGTTTGGAAACTTCACACCCTGTCCATTCCTTGATATTATCCAGCCATGTCTTCTTCTGGCCTCCCTGTCTTTTTCTCCCCATCCACCATACCTTGGAGAATATTTTTTTGTCATCAAAGAATGTCTCATCACTTGTTTGTATCACTGGAGTTTACAAAGTTTCACAACTGTTAACAATGTTTTTGTTGACGATTGTTCTATTCATGTCCAATCCATTAGTTCTATCATGCACAAACACATTGTTCTTATGTTCTTCTTCTTTCGTTCACTTGAAACATGTCTATATCTGTAATTCTGTCTCCTTAATAAAACTCACTGTCTTTTGTAGTTCATACAGTGTCCCATAGAGCTTTGATTCCAGTGTTGTTTCCTCTGGCCAATATGTCTGCCTCAGCGTTTCATGCTCAGAACACTCTTGAAGTATATGTTTGGCACTCTGTGCTGCCTGTCCACATGTACACATGGCCGTGTTGCCAATCTTGAACTTTGTATACATGTGACTGCGGAGTCGGTTGTGTCCTGTTCTGAGACGTAGAATTATAACTTGTTCTGATCTGTTCATATTGTGATAGTCATCTTGTGTTGGTGTTTGTGGCTTTCTTATTGACTTTATCATCTGTTTTTTCTGATGGTAGGTGATTGGTATATCTGGTTGGTCTTCGGCAGCACCTTCCTTAGCCAGTTGGTCTGCTTTTTCATTTCCTGGTATTCCACAGTGAGAGGGTATCCACTGCAAGGTTACCCTATACTGGTAAGACAATTCGCTAAGTAGTTTTTTTAAGTCTGTTAGTTTTCCAGACTGGAGAGCTTGAAGCACTGACCTTGCATCTGTCAGGAATACCACAGGCTGTAGGTCAGAGTTGGAGTTCAGCAGTTTTTTAGCTGCCACACTAATTGCCTGGATTTCTGCATCATAATTATTGCAGAATTTTCCTGTCGGTGTTCTGATTGTATCTCTAGGCTTGTGTGGATATTCTATATATACACCTGCACCTCCATTCCTCACAGCATTCTGTGCTGACCCATCTGTGTACACTCTAACCCATATATCTTGTGGATATTCCTCATCCAAGAAACTGAGGGTGACTGTCATTCGCTGCACACTGTTCTGTTCGTCCTCGCTTAGTATTCCTTTCACATGGGTCTGAATGTATATTGGCATTCCATGGCTTTCACTCCACGGGGTTTGCTCTGGTACAGACCTTAAGGGGCTGCCAACTTCAGGTAGGTCTGTAAGTTGTCTACGGAGTCGTTTAGCTTGATGGATAAAGCTGCTCCTTTTCAGTCGTCCCATTGCTAGATTTTGGAATCTTTCCTTCATTGGATGACTTGGCATACACTGAAACTTTTCTGCTTGAATTAGTACTTTTGTGTCTCTGCGTTCGCCAAGTGTTTGCATTCTTCCCATTTTCTGCATCTCTGCTATGGGTGTTGATTTCATTGCTCCCAACATTATTCTAAGTGCCTGGTTTTGCACTTTATCTAGATCTTGTAATGTGGTGTTTGATGCAGGACACCATGCAGCTGAACCGTATTCCAGGTGTGGTCTTATGCCTTGCTGGTAAACTTTACTGAGTATATTTCCACTGGCTCCCCATGTGGTTCCACTTAGTTTTCTCAGGATAGCTAGCTTCCTCCTGGCTTTTGTTGTTGCTTTGTTTATGTGCTGCTTCCATGTCAGCTTATCATCAAAAGTAACTCCGAGGTATGTGGGTTGTTTGTCTTCTTTCAAGAGCTCTCCATCTATCTTGATATGACCAGCTTTTTGTTTTGGTGAAAGGGTAAAGAGTGTAGTGCTGCACTTATCTGTGTTAATGCTGACGCACCATCTATTAGCCCATAAGGTTAGGGCATCGATAGCTCTTTGTATGTGTTTAGTGGCCACTGTTGCATGTTCTTCCATGCACCAGATCACCAGGTCGTCAGCATACATTGCCACTTTGATCCTGTGTGGTAGTTCAGCAACTAGGTCATTGATGTAAACCAAGAAAAGTGTGGGTGACAGGACTCCTCCCTGGGGGACTCCATGACGCAGTAGAACTTTCTTGCTCTTGCGACCATCTAATTGTACCCTGGCTCTTCTATTATGCAGGTATGCTTTTACCCATTTGTACATTCTTGAGCTAACCCTGCAATTTCGCAATTTCTTTAGGAGCCCTTCTTTCCAGACCTTATCAAATGCTTTCCTGAGGTCTATCCATGCTGCTAGTACCAGTTTCTTTTCTTGGAAGGCATCCTCAATCTCTTGGGAGAGGTAGGTTGCCTGATCTTCAGTAGAGTAGCACTGTCTGAAACCTGCTTGCTGTGATACCAGAAGGTTTTCACTTTCAAGGTACCACTGCATCCTAAGATTGATAATGCGTTCCATTGTTTTACATAGACAGCTTGTGAGGCTGATGGGCCTGTAGTTGGAGACTGTGTTGCCATCTTTTCCTGATTTGAGGAGTGGTATCATTATTGCTTCTCTCCACGCCTGTGGTACATTACCTGTGGACCAGCTTGTGTTAAAGATCTGCAGTAGCTTTGCTCTTGCTGCACTTCCCAGGTTTCTAATCATTTCATTGGACACTCCATCAGCTCCAGGGGACTTTTTCATTTTCAATTTGGATATTGCATGCTCCAGTTCTCTCATTGTGATTGGTGCCTCCATGACTATAGGTTCACCTTGTCCAATGTTTTGCTGGTTCTCTCGAACCTCCTGTTGTTTGTCTGGGCTGACTTTGACGTTATTGTCTTCTGCAAAGGAATCTGCAAAGTAATCAGCTGCATGTTTACCTGTTAAAATGTTTATATCTTTATAAAGTGTGATCCTGGTATTTCTCCCTGTACCTTCATCATTTAGTTGTTTTACAAGTTTCCATAATTTCCTAGTATCTCTTTCTAGGTTCAGCGACTCTGTTTTTTCTTTCCAGCTGCTCCGTCTGGCTTGTAACTTGGCTCTTTGAAATTTAGCCTTTGTTTGCTGATATTTGTTGTGATGTTCTTGGCTAGGTCTGTTCTCAGCCTGCTGTCTAGATGTTTCCATCTCATTTTGCAGCTTTTCCAGTTCATCATTCCAGTAGGGTTTGTAGTTTTTGCGTGTCCCCCTGGGTATGGTTTTACTAGCAGCATGTAGTATACATCTATTAAATTCACTCACTGCTCTATTGATGTCTTTGTCCAAGTTCATGTCCTTAGCTAGAACACTGGTTAAATGCTGGTACATTTTCCAGTCTGCCCTTTTATAGTTCCACCTAGTGAGCGTTCTGCTGTCTGTGGTAAATTCATTGTGGATTTCCAGAAATACTGGTCTGTGGTCACTACCTCCAAGCTGCTTTCCAACAACACGTGTGATGTTCCATTCCAAGCCTGGTGAGTGGAATGCTAGGTCTGGTGTAGAGGTGGTGTGCCATGCTCTCGAGTAGAAGGTTGGCGAGTCTGCTGGCTGGTTAATAAGGATGAGATTATTTTCATCCTGCCAGCTCTCAAGTTCCTCACCTCTCTTGTCGATATGATCGTAGCCCCAGCTCTGAGAGTGGCTGTTGAAGTCACCACACACCATAAGTCTCTCTTTGTCTGGAATTATGTCTAGTGCCAATGGTTTATCATTTGGGCAGTAGTAGTTCAGGAGATGGAATTCTGCACTGTCTGTTTTTAGGTGGAGCATCTGGTATTCTGCCCCTTCCATATATACTTCAAGCTGACATGCGCTGATATTGTTTTTAACAAGTGTCAGAATTCCACCCTTTCGCCTGTCCTTTCGGTCAGATCGGTAGCACTGGTAGCCTCTGATTTTGAAGGCTATGTCGCTGCTGAGGTGTGTTTCTTGGATACAGCATATGTTAACTTGTTCTTCACTGAGGACATTTTCAAGTTCCAATTTTTTGCTGTATCCATCTCTTTTACTGTTGACACCCTCAGCATTCCAGTGCATTATTTTTATTGGTCGTTTGTTTGTTTGGCCAGTAGCTCTATTCCCTTGCCTCCTGGCTCCTCGGGGCAATTGAGAAGGACTTCCAGTAACTGAGGTTGGGCCCTTTCGAGGTATAGGGCCCGGCACCGTCCCTGCCTGAACGTCCGCCACAGGGCAGGCACCATAACTATTTATAGATGTAGACATGTTTCCATTGTGTTTTGTGCGTGGCATTCTGATTATCTGTGCGCCTTTTGGCTGGATGCCTCCGTCTTCAGCACTCTGCTTACTAGGGCAGGATTATGGTCCTGCTCGAGTGGGACTGCCCGACCAGTCTTAGTTTCCAGCCCCTGATGGCTGAACTAAGCCCCATCACCTCTGCACGGTGCTGGTCTCGATGGAGTTCTTATGTTATCTGTAACAGTATTTTTATAATGGGATTTGACTGTACAATACCTGGTGTAGTAAAACTACAAGAAAATTCTTTCTACATCTAAATAGACTACAGATAAGTCAATATTTCAAATTTTCAGGCCTTCAAATGAATAAACTTACAGTATATATATATATATATATATAATTGATGGAACTCAAAGAAAATACCTAGTAAACTATTTAATACTGAAACTCACTTCAGGCAAAGCCTCAATAAAATTGTGAATGTTTGCACTTTTTGCAGCTTTGATAATCTCTTCCATCCCTACAACTCTGGAATTGTCACCATAGGCAATGTTTTCAACAATACTGCAATTAAATAAGACTGGCTCTTGAGAAACTAGCCCAAGTTGTGCTCTCAACCATTGAGTATTTAATTCTTCAGCATTCCAAGTGTCCAATAACTGAAAATAATTGAATAATACTAAAGTACATAAAATATTGGAAAAAATGTAAGCAGGTCTATGCTTTTGTGTATTGTCATTAACTTTCAAATAGGCCTACATCAAGACATAGTAGAAGTCTACCATTGCCTGGCATAATTATATTAAAAGGTATTAATATAAATCTATGGTCATGCAGGACCATAGATTTATGAAAGTGCTAGTGCAGCATTAGTGACTTCTCATTTGCAATAATTTGGAATTTTCCTTTAAAAACTTCCATCTTATGTAATAATTTTCTCTTTATCATGGTTTAGCATCATAGTTTTCTTCTTGCCTGCAATATAGTTTGTGATGTCATATTTCTTGAGCTTCGAGGTTAATGTATATACATGTAGTAATTTTAAATCAGCCTTGCAGGCTGGTAAAACTGGCTTTGCCATTTTAATTTGATATGAGGGCTGTAGATGATTCTTCACATTTTTTGATCCAAGACTCCCTTTTAGGGAAAATCTTCCTCTGTGGTTCCCCCTGGTGCCTAAAAAAGGCTATTAACTTTCTTTTGCAAGTTAAAGGATTTTGAAATCTTTATTGCTATAAATCTTGTTATCATTTCAAATGTATCTTCCTGTGACAAACCCCCCTCCCCATTTCATTTTTTTCTCTTAGTGGTCTCCCTTCAAACTTTATGGCACTTTAGGGGGGAATTGGGGATATGGCCCATGTTGAGAACCACTGAACTGGATGAATATTAGAAACTGGCTTCACAGATTGTGAGGCATTCTCATAAGTGCTACAGCATCTGTTCCAGCAGCCATCCCAGTGTATGTAGACTCGAGTCCCAGTCAGGTGTTGATTTTATGATATTTGGGACTTTCCAAAAAATTTACTTTTTCTTTCCTCCCCTCTAGATACTCCCATTTCTGATATTCTCTGTATGTGCACATTCTCTGCCTCATTGACATCATCTTCATCTTGAAATGAATTTATTACTGCCTTGATCAAGTCTGCTTTATCTCTTCAGAGCATTGTGTCGTCTATCAACACAATGCCTGCCAATAAGTTGGCTCTCTTGTTTTTTCTGACCCAAGCATGATCATGGCAGTATATCCATGTAATGCTCTGGACAATTGAGTTGATCAATAAGAACCACCATTCTTTTCTCAGCATGTACTTTTCTATCTTGCACAGCATGCTTTGAGAGTCTGTGAGTATTATCGAGTGTGTTGATGAATCAGTTATCAACCAATTAAGTGCAGCTGTAACTCCCTCTATCTCCATCCTAATGCTCGATGTGCCAGTGGAATATGCTGAAGATTTCTCAACCAACTTCATGCTGTTTCTGTATGTAATCAAACCCCAACTGCTTTTATTTGTGTTTCTGTTAACTGAGCCATCTGTGTATATAATTATGTCTTGTGGTTTCGAGTGTAGCTGGATGAGTTCATGCACTGTATCCTGGGCCCTAATACCCGTCCATTTTCGACACGCTTTATTTAGTTGTATTATTACTTTAGTCAGTGATTTCTTCTCAGTGTCTACCTCCACCCATACACTGCATTTCCTGTTTCTTCAAATTCACATACTCTTTGCAGTATGCCTTCAGCCTCTGCCATCCATGATCTGCCACACTTGATTTATTTTCTCTTTGACTCATCTAGACGTTCATAATATCATTGCCCAGTTTTTACTTTTGTAACACAGATGATTGTAGCAACTGGATGAATATTGTATGAGGCAAATAAGGAGGGTTGTGCATGGGGTCAGCTGCTCATCCTATAGATGTTGAGTGATAAAAATATTAGGCTGAAGTCAGATGTGCAGCCAAGATGTAAATTATGACACATTACATTTCATTCTTTGCATTACATCCTGCTAACACACAGGAATTTAAGAATGAACAAAGAAGAAGACAACTTTGCTTATTTACTTTATGTCACCTTGTTTTGACTTTCAATGTCAGGTTAAGAAGACATTTTCATGGTCTACCTCATGGTATTTTTCTTCTAAGTCTTAGTTTAATTGTTCTTTATAGTATTTTGTTTGAAGGTTGGCAACTTACATGACCAAATCATATAACTTTGTTGCTGAAATCTGTAACTGCTATATTATCCACATGCTTCTTGCTATTGTTTCTAGTTCAATATCTTCTTGTCACAATGTATTCTGCATAGACATTATATATTTGTTACAATATTTTTTAGTTTCATAATATCATTGCCCAGTTTTTACTTTGGTAACACAGATGATTGTAGCAAAGCAGTTTTGAATGGTGTTTGTCTTATATCTAGTGACATGTTATGATATCTTAGACAAACAATACAAATATGTCTATAAGTTATCTCAGTAACTTACCATAGTACCACTATTACAGGGATAGAACTTCTCCAACAAACTAATCACTGTGCTTTTTCCACATCCACTTTTGCCAATAAGGGCAACAGTCTGGCCTTCTTTAATTGAAATATTTAAACCATTTAGTACTCTGACATCTGGGCGGTTGGAATAGGCAAATTTAACATCTTTAAAGTGAATATCAATCTTAAATGTTCCCTGTGGAAAGAATACAATTTATAAATGACACAGAAAATTGTGAAATGAAATAATTCAGAAATTATTTCATATTAGATGCTGAATATGAGCAATCTTGGTATGAGATCACATTTAAACAAATCTGTGAAGTTATTTCAGTCCTAAATAACCTTAAAAGATTGGAAATTCTGTCCATATTCTATATAATGAGTACTCTCCTTTGAGAGCCATGTAGCGCAGTGGTTAGTGCTCTTATGCTGTTCAGTGTTTCTGCTTTTTTGTGCCAGTCTTCCCAGCATATAGACCATTCCTTTAGGCACAGATAAGTGGTACAATAACTGCACCAAAATTTGGTCTTTACTTTTTCAAAGGCATGTCATTGTATGCCATGGTTGGAAAGTCACTGACATGTTTATTACATTTAAATGCACACACAGAACAAATGTTACTGAAGAGTGTGGAGAAACTATGGTTAATGTATTGTATTGTATTGTATTGTGTTGTGTTGTGTTGTGTTGTATTGTATTGTATTGTATTGTATTGTATATATAGCCTTTTGCATCTTGCAGATGGTCATTTAGCAATAAGAAGAAGCAATCTGTTGAATATTTCCTCAGGAATGTGGCATCTCAAGTGATCATATCAAAGCAATGGAAGATTTTTGTTTCGTCTTTCTTTTTTTTTCTTCCAATTTTAAAACATATTATTTCCGAACAATGCTGCTCTGGCATGCAGGTTCTGCCTCCAGACATCCCAAGTTTTGGCCATGTTTTCATGGATAATGCAAGCTAACATTTTTCAGCTTCTGTGGTGCATCAATACAATTTTGCAAGAAACTATTGTCCAGGAATAATCATTTTTTAAAATTCTTATTTATTGGAAGAAATAGATTCTGAAATGTTTGTAGACCTATATTTTCAACATAGGTTCACTGTGCAGCTTTGTATATTTTAGATTTGGGTGCAAACACCTTAGCAGGAGACCAACCTGAATCAAATTTTCATGAAGTTCATTATAGGGAGATGAGTTCACACATTCCAACTTCTTAATATTAGGCTTGATTTCATACAGCTTCCATGACATGGAGATAAAAAAAAAAAGCGTCTTCTACCGATCACAATGTACTGAGAGCCTCCCCCCAAAATAGTATTTCAGGGGAGGAGGAAGGGGGGCCTCTCTACACTTGCTTAGAATGGATGACAAAAAGACTTGGTGAGGGTATCTTTTGGCACTCTTTAATCATTTACTACTTTGAAAGAGAAGAGAAAACCAACAAAGATGTTCTAACAACACTTTGTATTACAAAAGAATTATTAAAGGAAATAAAGATCAAACAAATAAAATACTTTAGACATATTAATAGACCTTGTTGAAGACCATAACCATACTTGAGGGTAAAGTCGAGGAGAGGTGAGCAAGAGATATATACAAGTGGGAGAGTAACATCGCGAGATTAACAGGTTAAGTCTATCAGAGTACACCACCAAGACAAGAGACAAGTTGGAGGTCTGTTGCAGTCAACCTTCATTGTGGCACTTAATGATGATGAATGACTGACACAAAAGGCGACATATGATTTTACTTTGATCTCAGGGTGATACTATTGATCATGAAGTTTTAAAGAAAAAAACTCTGAAAATTCCAGCAGCCAAGGTATAGCCCCATCACAGCATCACTAACCTGAATTTTGCCTACCAATCCAAAACAGGTTTCAAACCTGTGTGTTAAATACTAGTGAGAAACATAATTTAAAGTTTATTAATTTACAATAAATACATTTACAAATATAGGCCCTAAATTAAAATGACACAAACAGAATAGTATTTCACCCCTGGAGGTTTATATCCAATATCTAATACATCATTTGAACTTGGCACACTATCAAGGATAGCAAAAATCCTTTTGGCTGCCCCCTGTGCTTTTCCTAAGTCAGGGGCTAGAGCAGATGCTTGGCCAATTTGCATGGAACAGAAGATCAAACAGGAAAACACCCTGTGTGAATAAACAATTAAATAACATCTGATAACATTTATATGAAATTTCCATCAATACAAAATGTATTAATGTATCACAAGAAATTATATTTAAATGTAGAAATGTACTACAAGAAATGTAGCCTACTAAATATTTTTTTTAATGTCATTTACAATAATTTTAACACATAGGGCCTATGCTTGAATACATGGTAAAGTACAGTAAATGGATAGACTGCAGTGTCATAATAAGCCTATACTACAAAAAATGTTATATATCTATAAAAAAAATTTCCAAGCCAATAATTTTAACATAAATATATGCTTGAACACATAGTGACATACAGTGGACGGATAGACCACAGAGCTACTATGGGTCTATACCAAGGTTAAGATAATAGACTATGAGTAGGGCCTATATGTTGCTTTCTGTGGAACTGATGAAATGATTATGTGTTATCCATTAATTCAAAAACCTTGAGTATTTTACTGCACAGTAATTAACACATGCCACCCGTAAAAATGAGATATTGTGGCAGAGAGACCCCCCCCCCTCAAATTCCAGACGTATCCACGATTATCTAAATTTGCTTCATTTGGATCATAAATGACAAGTATTAACTTATTTATCTATTTAACATTTAGAAATCTGGCTAATGAAACCATTGTGGTAATGTGTGATTACACGTGTGACATTTATTTAAAATTTAAAATTCAAACAAGGTAAATGCCGCTTTTCTGAAATAATAAAATGGCTTCATCTTTCACTAGTAAGAGAACTCAAAGATTTAGCAAAATTCAGTCTTTATTATTCTCTGAGTTTTATAATTGGAGATGTTATTTCAAGTGACGTTTTGGTAAACAACAGTGTTTTCGATTTTGGCAGTGGAGATTACCAACTTGTTGAAAATCAGAAAATAAATAGGCTTAGACCTAATATTATTTGTTAGGGAAAAATAACAGCTAAAAAATTCTAAAACTGTTCCCTTGACATTGTTTCTGAAGAATCATATAGGCCTAGTGACAGCAATAAAACTCTTGCACTACATTATACAGAAAATAGAGTTAGGCCTAATGATAATAATATTGAGTGGAATAAAGTTCAACTTTGGAAATCCAATACTTGGGAATATTTTGTAAAGTTTCACAATATTTGGTTCAGTTCTGGAATTTTACACAAAATACACAAAAATGGCATAAAACAATAGGCAGTTGATCATGATCATGATCATGAATTATGATCATGAAATGGACAGTCAAGTCATCTACTTTAGTAAGATTGAATATCAACATTTCAAGACAAGTAAAATTGAGGGTGAGTAGAACAATATATTTGTAAAACAATTTTATGTTGATCTAATATTCCTGTTTATGGTGTAATTTTTGTAATTTGTTATTACAATTCTTATATTTTATATTGTATATGGATTTCACATTCAATTATATTTCTTTTGATGCCTTATAGGCCTATGACATGATATAGCTAATACTTTGTCTCCAGGAAGTTTGCACCTAAATCATGATGTGCCAAAAATTTATCTTAAAATTAATTACATCCAAAACCCAGGAATAATTCCGTCCTCAAAGAGTTTAATGTGCAATATAATATATCTAAAAAATGGAAAGATCATTCATTTTCTGTGATAGAAGTTATTAAATTCTGATGCTCTGCACCTATCAACTTCAAGAAGTATCATTCTGTATTGTATCCAAAAATATTCCTAAATTGTGTATTTTCCCTATTCTGTTTGTATTATTTATACAGTGTATTTCAGTAAATTAAATACAAATGATCACTACCTATGGGTATATTAAATGAAGACTGAGCACTTTCTATGTTGGCTTAAATGTAGAATGGTTAGTGGGCCTGTTTCACAAGACTGTTTAAACTTGCTCATGGATTGAAAGCCAACTGTCCACATGCATCTGTGATATGATGAGATGTATTACTAAAAATTCAAAAATTTTGTATTTTCTGAATACATACAGAAGATCTATATGAGTTTAAAGTTTTGCTGTTTGGAGAGAACCAATAATAAACAGAGAACTCATGGAAATTCTATATACAGTGGAATCCCTATAAAGCGAATTATTTATAACTAGCGGTGTACCGAATTTCGGCTCCAGTAAATCCGGCCATTTTTACAAATCCGGATTCAGCTCTGGTCAAATTTTGCCGGATTTAGGCCGGATTTGTGTTGCCTAGTCACATGAATTTTCTGTACATGTTTCATGAGGCAAAGCCGAATTTTAGGCAATAGCAAAGTAGCACTCTCTGGTTTACTATTTCTCGCGGATGTAAATAAGAATTTTAAGAAACAAAAATTCATTTTAAATTTTAATGGTGCATTACTTCATGAGTTTGGGGGACTTGAATATTTCAAATTTTCGTAAATTTCTGTGGTCTTGCCAATAAAATAAAATGGCATCAAAATCTAAATCATACAGCGCCGTTTGGGATTACTTCAAGGTTAAAGATGATGATTCAGCGGAGGTAATATATATAAGTTGTGTGACAAACAGTTATCGCGTGGATGATCAGATCGTCCCAAAGACTTCTCAACATCATCAGTGTAGACCCATTTGCAATCGATGAACAGAAAAAGCTATGACAAAATGATGGAAAAGAAAGCATCACTGGAGGCCAGTGTATTGGCTTGGCGAAAACATCTATGATGAATCCGTGTTTGCACAAAGCAAGCAGCAGTACCCAGCAGTCAATTGTGCAGGCATAGAACGTGGCCAAACTTTGGGGCATCAACTGCAGCTGTGTGCGCATGATGGTCTTTTGAGTCTAAAGTATGTTGCTGACATCATCAGTACTGGAAGAAAATTGGTAGGACATTTCAAACACTCTTCGCCAGCAACTAATCGTTTGCTTGAACTTCAAAATGAATTAAACCTACAACAACATCAGCTTATCCAGGACATGACAACACAATAGAACTCAACGTTCTATATGCTACGACATCTGTTAGAACAATGGCGCAGCATCAGCCTGTACTGTGTTGAAATTGATTCGGTAACTGGGCTAACGGCACAGCAGTGGGCAGTCACGGAGAATGTGGTAGCTACTTTGGCACCAATTGAAGAACACACACGTGAAATAAGTGCAGCTCAGGCATCAATATCAGTTGTGATCCCGTTGTGAAAACACTCATGACTTTCCTCCAGAAAGAAGGTAGTGATGCTGGAATCAAAACTATGAAAACAGCCCTGCTTGAAGCTGTTAGCAGCAGATTTGAGGACATTGAATCTAACAGTATTTACACCTGTGCCACACTACTGGATCCTCGATTCAAGCTGTGCTTCTTCTCCGAACATGGCAGAAGTGATGCACGCGTCCATCTGATGTTAGCAGCTAACTCCATTATTGATTCAGCAAACACAGTCAGTGCACAGGATCCATCAGCTACTAGTAGTAGTACTAGTGTTTTGACTTCTGTGAGCACTGCCACACAGTACGAGTCCAGCATATAGAGCTGTTTTGACACAATTGTCGAGGAAAATCCCACTGCAGATCGTTCTGCAAGTGCCGAAGGCAACAGCATTAATACTGAGATGATACAGTACCTGTCAGAGCCACTTCAAACTCGACAGTCAGATCCAGTTTCATAGTGGCATGCCAATAAGCAAAGATTTTCAAGTATGGCTAGACTGGCGCAGGCATTTCTTGCACCACCACCTACAAGTGTGCCATCGGAAAGGCTGTTCAGTACTGCAGGAGATATTATCACTGACCACCGTAGTAGCATTGTACCACAAAATGCGGAAACGTTGATTTTCCTGAAATACAACTCGTCCCTTCTTGACTCTGAGAGTTCAACTTCACACCCATAATGAAGATTGACTGACTGAAATAGTGAAATTACTGAATGAATGTATTTCAATAAATTCAATCTGTTCAATGTACTGTTGTTGTGAGTTGTAACTCAGCTGCCAATTAGACAACTGAAAACAATGTGAAAACTAAAAACTGAAAACTAAAAATTAAAATTACTAAATTAGCATTATGTGCTTATGTATTATGTTTCATCTTGAACTTATGGAACTTAATATTACTTATTCTAATGTAAATATAATTATTTTACATTTAAATGATTTGATATGAGTATATGGCATCATTGTCATGTCTATAGTAATGAACTGCAGTAATAAACAGTCGAGTGACTCCACTCACCTAAGTCAAGTGATGTAGTACGTTATTTAATTTTAATTTTTTTATTCGTAGATCCGGCTCCGGCCGGATTTCACTTCATAAATCCGGCCAAATCTGGATCCGGTCGGATTTCAAAAATTTGAATCTGGTACAGACCTATTTATAACACATATTTTTCTATAACAACACATTTCAAAATACCTACCGGTAATTATATTTATTCTATCATGTTTATACTGTTAGGGCCTATAGCAAATTTCTGTTATTAAATAAATATTTGTCTGGCTGGACCAAGTTGCTATAATGGGATTCCCCTGTATTAAAATTATCCCCACTGAAGATGAATGTGTCAGGTCAGTGGTGCAATAAAACGGTGACACAACGCATTTCCATTCTCTGGACTTCATCATGTTGAAAATCTAGTAGGACCATTGCCCTGCTATAAAAGATCAAATGGAAGTTTGAGAATGAACACTGAAGAAGAAGAATTTATCCAATGTGTGCAACTTTTGGATTCTTATAAGGCAATTATATCTCTCTATCAATCACTGGTGGATTGATATTAGAGGTGATATCTGCACCTTTTGGTCTCGCATATTTGACTTCAGCATGACTTTTGGATAATTTTGACCTTTTGTGGGGTGAGACAGCTAATTTCCTTCCAAAACCTCTGATATCACCTCTTATGAAATTCATAGCTAGTCACAGTGTTTTTATTCTCTACTGCTTTTGGAGTACTGATGCATGGGCAACTCAAAATCATTTCTGTTGATCATCTATCTCTTATTCATCAATTTTTTCATGATTTGTTTCTGACCCATCATTCCAATAGCTCATACCTTTTGACACAACACCATTGTTGAAAATATGCATGTGTTTGTGAGTTGTCTTGTACCATGTAGTGTTCTACTTATCTAGCTTTGATGGTAGAAGCATTTTATTGTCATAATCCAGCACTGGACAATCAAAAAGACTATATTCAACAGTTTCGTAAGGATGAATGCAAAAGTTTGCACCCTGGAGTATGTTGTTATTCTATTCTGTTCAAGTGATTGTTAAGCTGCACATGCTGTGTGTGAAGATGACAATCTGCTCTTTTCTTCCCAAGAAGAATTGTGTGGGATTTAGACTATTCATACTTAATTTTGCCATATTTTAGTATGTTATCTCTACTTTAACTACTGTGTTCACTCTGCACTCCAAATATTAGCAAGATATAATCCAGAGAATTGAAAACATTGTGTAGTGGTTAACAGCTTAGCTGTGATATCTAATACTGTAACAAATCTGACTTCAATACGGTGTTTTGGATTTAAAAAATATTATGTATGGGATTGGTTAACAAACATCACACCCAAGCAACCTATTTATAATATGATATGTATGGAAGGTGGAAATATTGCTATTCTTTATTGTTCTTTCAGGTTCTGACAATACATCATGGGAAATCTGAGCTGGAATTTTTCTTTTGTTTAATCTAGTCATTAAAAAAAAAGAATAACATGAAATGTTTTATTTACCGCATCACATCTCCATAGTCCAACTCCATATCTTCCATAAGTGTAGCACCATAATAGAATCCAAGAGCATAGGTGCAAAACATGGCCGCTTGTGAGATTGCATACAGCAGTCCACAAATATGCGCGTTCTTCAAGATGGTCAAGTGTGATACATCAAGTGTTTTAGTAAACTTTGTTTGAAAATATTCTTCTATTCCAAGTCCTGATACAGTTCTTGCATTACTTAGAGCTTCAACAGCAATCTGCAAAAGAATAGAGACCAACTTCATGAACATTTACACTGTATAAATATTAGTTGAATAATGGAGTTAGCTGAACAGTAAATTACAAGTATTGCAGAAATATACAATAGGCCCA
This sequence comes from Meghimatium bilineatum, assembly GCA_034231615.1. NCBI lineage: Eukaryota > Metazoa > Mollusca > Gastropoda > Stylommatophora > Philomycidae > Meghimatium > Meghimatium bilineatum. The sequence goes on from CM067298.1 coordinate 35,838,655, forward strand.
TATCATACAATGAAGGAAATTCTTAGGCCTATAAGAATATACCAGTATTTATTATATTACAAAGTAAAGATATAAAAAGAACCACAAACATTGTTTCACAATTAAACAATATCTCTATTGGTTTTGAGTAAACTAGAGACTATAGATCTACTTCATTGATCATAGCACTGGTCAACTCATTCGACTTGAGTCACTAATAACAAAATAAAAGTCTAACAGTATTAATATGCATAAGAAGTTTTGAGGAATTGTGATACAAATCAGAAGGTAATATGTAAGACTAGAACATAATATGTTCATGAGGTACTAACCACCAACAGTGTGAAACAGTTTTTACAAACTCAGCCAGCAAGTCATCTAAACAAAAAAGGATGTCACATGTACCACATTTTACAAACAATTTCACCCGCCATTCTTCTATAATATTGATTAAGTATGAAACAATTAGGCCTGTATCAGCAATGGGCAAAATATAGTCTGAGGATAAAATCTGGCCTGTTAAGCCACCTTTACTGACCCATCAGGCTGATATTAAATTACTAGATGCACTTGCCAGAGTTAAGAAAATATCAAATTGCAAATTATCTGAGCCCAACTGTAAAATACTGTACTAAACAATGATGAAAATTACTATGTCAAACTTTTGATGTTACTAGCTGAAAACAGTGTTATCTGTTTCCAACTTTTGATGCTCGACATTGGAACTTCAAAAGCTGCAAACCATATAATATTGAACAAGTTTTTGGTGATTGAAGACAACTACTGAGATTTGGTCATTTGGGACCTTAAACCCAATCACACAGGTAAGAAGCTCAATTTGGCTTACCAATCGAGATAGATACAAAGATCTTGAGCTGATAATAACTATTGCAGATATGTAAATTGTTATATAAATAACCAAAATATTGGAGGATGTCAGACAAAATTGAAAGTGCCACAGTAACCAAATGAACAAATGGAAAATCCTGATTAAGGTAAAAAAGTTACTGTGAAAACCTATCAATATAAAACATAAATAAATAACAATAAAACAAAGAACAAGGACAATTATCTCCATGTCCAATCGGGACCTTTTTCAAGAAACAAATAATGGTAAAAAAAACCAACACAACCATAAAATATTGAAAACTAAGATGACTGGGACATTGTTTTCCTTACCAAAAAACATTGCCCAGTGAATGTCATATGAAAAGTGTTATTTAGTCTAGCAAATCACTTGAGTAGAATCTCTGTTCTATGTTGAAATACATGTTTTCAATCCTATCTTCAACTGCCTGTGTAACTGGTTGAAATTTTGCTGTCAGTATTTTTGCTTCTTTAAACATTATTCTGATCTCCCATTGTCCGACAGTTATAGACCAATAAGTCTAATGAGTTGTGTCTGCAAGACAATTGAAAGGATGGTCAACAGAAGACTAAAGTGGTACCTAGAGTCAGAGAAGCTATTGGTGCCAGAACAAGCTGGGTTTAGAGAGTGTAACAGCACAGAAGACCAAATAACATTCCTGTCCCAGATCATAGAAGATGCATTTCAAGAAAAGAAAAAAGTTTTTACCCTATAGATAGATCTTCAAAAAGCTTTCAACAAGGTCTGGAAAGATGGACTGATATTAAGCTGCAAAGAAACGGAATTGGAGGCAACATGAGCAAGTGGATCTGTTCCTTCCTACACAATAGGAAAGCAAGAGTCACCATGGAAGGATACAACAGCAAAAAAGTTATTCTAAAACATGGAGTTCCTCAAGGCTCAGTATTGTCTCCAACTCTGTTTCTTGTCTTCATAAATGATATTATTTGTGAATTACCACAAGGTGTAAGAGCTACAATGTACGCTGATGACTTGGTGGTGTGGTGTGTAGAAGAACATCTAAAGATCGGCAACAAAAAAATACAAAAGGCAGCAGACAACATAGCAGCATGGGCAGATAAATGGATGGTAAAGATAAATGCTGAAAAAATTTCAACAACACTCTTTACACTCTCAAACAAGGACAACGCAGGAGAGATAAAACTCGGAAATGTACCAAACAGAAGACGAGCTTGTGTACTTGGGCACTACGCTAGATAAAGACTGACATGGAGGCCTCACATTGAAAAAATAGAAGCAAAGACAAGAAACTTGCCTTCCTGAGGAAATTGGCAGGAACAAACTGGGGGGGGGGCCTCAATGAGGCAACCTTAAAGAAGGTATATACTGGTGCAATTAGACCAGTACTAGAATATGGATCAACAGCATGGACTTTAGCAGCCAACTCCCATCTACAAGCCCTGAACAAAGTACAAAATCAAGCACTTCACCTTATCACAGGTGCCATGAAGACCTCTCCCATAACTGAAATGGAAAAATTACAGGCATCACCCCTTTATCATACAGGCGAGACACTAAGACCATGGTACATGCAGAAAAGTACAAGAGCATGCCAGCACATACAATGAGGGCCAGATACAGTGACCTAGCCAGTGGAAGACTGAAGAGGAGCAGTTTTATACACCCATCAAAAAAACTAAACAAAAAATATAAGGAAGAACTACCAAACATAACAAAAGAGATATCACCAACACTTTTTCCTGTTCCATGGGAGCAATACCCAAATCTCACTATCAGAACCACCATAAACAACTACTGCACTATGATAGAACTGAATAATCTCCAAAAGAAAACAATAGTATGCAACATGATTGAAGATATGTACCCCAGAGAAGCATGGATACAAGTATATACCGACGGATCAGCAACCAGAGCAGTGAAGAATGGAGGTGCTGGCGTGTACATAAAATATCCAGAAAAAGAAAATAAACCCACATGTTCACCAACTGGAATATTCTGCTCCAACTACTCTGCAGAAGTACAAGTTTTAAACATGGCTGCAGAAAAAATTAAAAACACAACAAGCCAATGACAGAAGGTGGTATTTCTTACTGGTGCTATGTCTGGCTTACAAGCCCTTGACAACGATAAGGTGCCAGACCTGAAGAAAGCCATGTGAGAAGTGAGCATCCAGAGAAGGGTAGTACTACAGTAGATACCATCCCACTGTGGCATACCAGGAAATGAAGAGGCAGACAGACTGGCAAAGGATGGAGCAACACAGGAACAAAAAGACCAAGAAATCACCTACCAAGAAAAGAAGACCCTCATCAAAGCCATCAGGAAAGTCGACCACTCAAAGGACAATTACCACTATCTAGACAGAGCAGAACAGGTTATTATCTTTTGCCTCAGAACAGGACACAACAGATTAAACAGCCACTTAAATAGACTAAGATTGGTCCCATCACCACTGTGTCCTTGTGGGCAGGCAGCACAGACCACTGAACATATCCTGCAATACACTAAACCAGTTAAGGGAAGAACACTGGCCCACAGAGATGGATATCCACAGAAAGATGTATGGGAGCACTGAGGAGCTTTAAAATACAGCAGCATTTATTAGGAAAACAGGACTTGCTGTGTAGACATGTCAAACTGTGAACGAGAAGAAGAAGAAGATCTCCCATTTCTCATGCAGTTGTTCAATTTATTTTACCATTGTTGTCAATGTAGTATTTTCTTGTTTGTCTAATAGTTCTTGCATAGAACACAGGTTTTTGAAGTTTCACTTCAACACAACTGACAGACTAGGCTGACCTTCCACAGTGACTCTTGCTTTCTATTGTGTAGGAAGGATCATATCCACTTACTTATGTTACACCTAATTCCATTTCTTTGCAGTTTTACTATTAGTCCATCTTTCCAGTCCTTGTCACAAGCTTTTTGGAGATTATCCATAGGGTGAAAGCTTTCTTCTTTTCTTGAAAAGAATGTTCAATTATCTGGGACAGGAATGTTATGTGGCCTTCTGCACTCTTGAAATCTAGCTAGCTCTGGCACCAATAGCTTCTCTGATTCTAGGTACCACTTAGTCTCTGTGTATTTTCTTTAGTGAACTTTGCTTTGGTCTTTTGTAGTGTGCTTTGGTTCTGTTGAGATGGTTGTATCTCTGTCATATATTTACTTCAGCTAGTTCTTTGTGCAGTTTTTGTAGGGTGTTGGTCCAATATGGTAGATAATTCTTCCTTGCTCCTTAGTTACCTGAAGCATTCATTTATTAAACTCCCTGACAATTGTGTAGATATCTCTGCCTGTTACTTTTATATCTTTTGTGAGAAGGTTTGCTCTGTGTTTATATATGTGCCAGTTTGCTTTCTTGTAGTGTAGTTTCATCTTGGCTTGGTCTTGTAATTATTGTGTTTTTCCCTTGGATGATGACTGGACAATGATCACTGTCAAGTTGTTCACCTACTCCATCTTTTCAAATTGCAGCAAGCTGCTTGCAGAGATTACCACTCATAGCACGTACTCCGTAGCTTTAAGTGATAATTCCCAGTAATCTCTGAAAAATATCCACTTTATACACACTTTAGTATATACCATTAGTTTAGTACTCTTTATAATGAATATGAACAGAATTTTAGGTAAAAATACAGAATTATCTTTCTGGAAGTTGATAGTTATGGAATAGAAGGTTTTTAATGGTATATTAGAACCCTTAATTATTCATAATATATACAATAATTTCACAGGATGAAGTAACATCTATGACTCACTCCACCACACATTAAAGTACTAACCTTGCCTCCTTCTTCCAAAGTTTCTTTGTTTCCTTTGGAAACTCCAGATACAAGCTTCATAGTCATAAGTCCAGCTACAGCAAGCACAGGTGCAACAACTAACAAAACTAAAGTCAATTTCCAGCTTCCAATGAAAGCAATTATTATTCCGGTGCCCAAATTTCCCACAGTTTGTGCGATAGTTCCTAGATTGCTACCACTTGCCTTTAAAAAATATATATAAAAATAAGATTTAATGCATGTGTAGACAACAGTTCAGATAATTAAATTGTTTTTGATTGTATTTCTTCAAGATAAATAGTCAAACCAATTTATTTTGAACTTAGTTTAATAGGTTATCATGACATGAAGATTTTCACTGAAATCTAACTCTGAAAATTCTGAATTTGTTCCATCCATCAGGTGATTCTGAAAATTATCCAGTGTTCTCTGGTCAAATTCCAAGTCCTATGAGAGACAGAGGATAAACTTGAAAGTATTGCATATAAGTTGCACAGAAACTCTTGGCTACTGGGTTTTAATAAAAGTAAGCCAAAAAGTTACTTGGAAAAAATGTCATACTATACTCATTTAATCTCAAGATTTAACACTTAAACAGCACAATGGCACCGCAACTTATGAGACCATTGCTTTTCACAACAACAACAAAATAGCTTCATAAAAACATGGTTTTGATCTGAGTGCACAAATGGTTAAGACACCATTATTGGCCGCAATTGTTAATGTCATAGTGTAAGAAAGAAATCAGAGCAAACATGTGTAGTGACATAACAGACAATGATAATGCTTCTAAAATAAACAAACTAAAAATTTTCAGTGCAGCTGATTTCTGGATGGAATAATGAATTGTGAAATGGTTTAATGAAATAGATTTTTTAATGAAAACTCTGAAAGTACAATAAGATGGATAGAAAATTTGGATGAGTGAATATGTGATTGAAAAAGAGAAATATATGAGAGCATTAAGATATTGATATGAAAAAAAAACTATACAAATATCAGGACAAAAAGCAAAAATAGGTGTTGGAATGAAAAAATATTGAAAAAGGGAGCATCAGAAATGAGAGAACATAATATGAGCATTTAATCAGAAACAAAAAAAGGCTGATTAAATGTCATATGATGAATGATTGAAAATATAAGTAAGAGAAAGATGTTAAATTTGAGTTATACAAAATTATAACATTAAATTATAAGTTCATTATTTACCAAATGAAAGAAAGATATATGGGGAAAATGAGCTGTTGGATATTTGGTATAAGACATTTTAATATTAATAATGGGTGCATAGGGTTTTTTTCATTGCTCTCATGCAATACAAGGTTAGCAGAAAACTGAGATCCTAAAAATACCTTCTCATGATGCACTCTGGTAATAAATGGTTTTACAACTCATGCAAAACAAGAATTGTGCCCAGCTGTATAGACCAAGATGAAATGAGATTTGCTTGAATCTGGAGAATCGCCTGTGACAGTTACCTCTTAGTCTCCATGACATTAAAAAATTAAACTGTCATAGCACAGTTTAAGAGTACAACACTTGGTCTAGGCAATAAAATTTTCATTTCTAAGAGTCCAAATTTGTGACATTTGGCAAAGCAATTCTATTTACTGAGCACAGTATCTACAGTAGGAACAGCACTAGAGGGCAATGGTTAGTGTACGCAGCTGCACACTCATACCAATAATGCATGGAAGCCATGCATAAAGTAATGTTCATGATCAAGAATAAACTGTAAGCCATTTTTCAGATGTAGCAGGAAGCCAAATTGTCCCAGTTCACAAAAAGGGCGTAGAAACTCAAACTTGAATTAAGAGCAAGCACCAACCCTAGTCCAAATTATCTTTCAAGAACTTCCTATAATGAAACCACACTCTCAGCTGATAAATGGTTTAACATCTGCAGGTACAGTGGACTGTCTAATTACACAAGACAAATTCATTGGCAATATTATATCTTGTATGAGACAGATTTAGTCAATGAAAGTCCAAATACCTGAATCCCTTTTCACCTTAGAAACTGTCACCAGAGGAAATGTTTTGGCCTGAAAAGTTCAAGGGCAGAGTGGATGATAAATTATCATGTGGACAAAGTTTATATACATGCATACCAGAACAGAGGAAGGCTGCCATTAGCTGGGGAAGCTAACACAAAGGCTTAAGGCAGAACTTATAATACAGTAGCACAATGTTCTTTGTGCTCCCTGTCTTAAATCACATGAAAATATATGATGGTTCTTTGAGAGCAAACATAAACAACAATCAATCAAGGGCAATGCTTAGTTGCATAGGTGATCATATTTCTCTAAAACTCTCTTGTGTTGTAAGTTCAGTTGGTGACATTCTCTCATGCTAAAATCCAGCAACTTCGCCATTTGTATTCTATCCTTTCTTCCCTTTATCTTTCTGGTTGTTACTAAATGCTAAACCTTAGTACTTTATATAGTATTTATCTCATTTGTTTGGTTACTGAGGTACTCTCCACTTTGTCGGACATCCTCTGACATTTTGGTTATTTATACTAAATGTTCAAGTTTTTCTCTCATGTCTTAAAAATCTTGACTGCTTCTGATTTGTGTCATAATTTGTCTTTTTACTCCAGCCTCATTGAGGACTTCTACATTAGTTGTGACTGTCCATGGAATTTTCATAATTCTTCTCAAAAACCTCATCTCAGTAACTTCCTGCTCACTTTGAGCTTCTTTACTTTCCATCTGTAAAGAAGAATTGGTTTGACATAAAATCCTACCACTCAAATTCACATATGCATTGAAACAATTAAATTAATAAACAATATTTAAGTGAGGATTAAAAATAAGGATCATAACTTAATGAAATAAATAGAATATGAATGAAATAGTAATTAATATATAAGGGAAAGTTACTATGAGTGAATAAATGGAATGTCATGCAAATATATCCAAGTTTATAGATGATAAATGTCAATATATGATTAAAATTGAAGAAAATCTTATATGGATATTAGATGGTAGATATATCATTGATATACATGAGCTTTCTTTGTAAAGCAGTCAAGGGTTCCAACGGTGCCATTATCACAACCACAAACAATCTAACAAAAGAGGTAAAAATTGAATAGAGACATTGCTAGTGCCACAAAACTAGTCTCATGCATACATACTAAGTCACTTCATTAACATGCTTCACATGTGTGAAGTGGGAGTTATCTGGCAGAAATGGTTGGAATTGTAGCGGAATTCTAGGAAATTAACTTCATTTTTGTGCCCAAACATACACATACAGAGGATAATGAATGAGCTGACAGGCTGCTAAGTGTGGCCACTGTATTAAAAGATACAATGATGAACTATAATGACAGTCAGCGAAGGGACCCTGTCCATTCACAGAATTTAGAGAAGTATGAATAATGGTCACTCTCATAGCAAGAGAATGTAGTAAACAGTGGAACATTTCAGAAAGAGTAAATAAATGCTACACAAAACGAAGAATGTACACTGAATTGAAAATGAGCAGCTGTAAATCTATTGGATCTACTGAGATGAGATTGTGAATATTAGAACCTAAAAAATATAAGCATGGAGGTTGGAGTATCTATGGTCTACTGTATACAGATTAAAATCCTCTTTCATAACAGACTGAGATAATGGAAGGACACAACATACAATTTTGAATGTGATACAGCTATTAAACAATGATCTATGGTTCCACTTTGAAGGCAGGACCTATGAAATGAAGAGTGGTGTTTTTTAATGGCTAAATCTGCTGATCCATGAACAGTTTAGTTTACAGAATAAACATGTGAAAATATCATTATTGGACTGTTGCACCTTGCATCTGAGCATTTGTTCTTCTGCTTTGCACAAAATTGAATTCTCAAATGTTTTAACACGACTATGACAGGATTTTTCTCCATGTAGATGCAATCATTTGTCAGTTTTTTCCAACTGTCAGATACAACTCCGATATTACACAGCTGATTATTAATACCTCTGTTAAAGATGATAATGTTACCATGGACCTTCATCACAGAGGAAAAACTTAAGAATATGTTTTAAGCAAGGCAGGATTGTCATTGTGAAGAACATAGCTTTTCAGACAAGTTCTAGGATGAAAATACGGAATTAGGCAATCACTGGAACTCTGATGTGTCTTTATAATATTATTAAACTGAACAAGCTGTATTTTTATGATTCAAGACAGTATCAAATGTTATAGATCTAACTAGTACTGCAGGTTTTTCATTTCCACAGCTAGTAATAAGCATGAATAATTGTTTTTAATGGAATTTAGAACATTCTGGAATATGTTGCTAGAGTCCTGAACTTCACTTTATTTCTCATGTATTTGACTGTTCTGTGCATATCCAGAAGATCTTTGTCAAATTACATTTCCATTGATGCATAATCTAGTCTATTCAACAATGCTTATTTTAGCATTCATACTTGAATGCTTGCTGGATCTATCTAGAGAGAATGGTTGTACAAGATTTCCAGCAGGATGTTGTATGTGTGTCAACAACTCCAAAGCAAATGTCTTCGGTAGTACTATGCATAGTTAAAAAAAATACATTCTTCTGTTCTAGTCTCAAGGATTCATCACAATCAGTACTAAGAATCATCTATAGCTGTTCTGAACTGTAGATCCTTTTTTCCTGATGTTAGAAAATATTTTATTTTAATGTTATCTGCTACTGTATCTCAGTTTTAATACCTGTCCATGGGTAGGAGCAAAACTATGCATCAGGTGACCTCCATTAAAGTCATGCTTTTCAAATGACCAGACCCGTCACACACTTCAGAACTGCTATATATATATATATATATATATATATATATATATATATATATATATATATATATATATATATATATATATATATATATATATATGTATATATATATATATAAATTTGGCACAATTTTACCTTTTGGGATCAATGCCTGCCAGTCGTATGAGTGATATCATGTCATTCTGTCATTTCTCCATCTTGTTTCACATATATTTGGGTTTGCTTTGTATATTTTCTTCTTGTGTTGTTTAACCTCTGACCTTCTAGTTTTAACCCTTCTGGGTTATCTCCACACTTAGCTCTGCTATGTGAATGTCAATAGTGGTTTTTTTGCTTGTCATATTTTGCTGTGTATATAGTCTTGATAAAGGCCTTTTGGGCGAAACGTCGATTTGTGTATTATTATGTGTGTTTCCAGTGATCAGCAAAACTTCATTGTCCAAATTTCCCATCGGCAACCATCCTGGTTTGGAGTGCCAATAGTAATTCCAAGTGGCATCACAATATAAATGAATTTATTTTATCTTGAAAGGGTGAGGCGAAGGAGCAAGAACTTGCCCAATGATGTACCAAAATGCCTAGTTTCTGAGCTGTCATGGGACTCAGCATTCTTATGTAGAACTAAATCTTTGTGGCCTCTAGTTTCATAATAGTTTGGTCTCGTTTTTGTGATAAAGAAATACAGTTGATATTGAAAGAATTTAATGCCAAACATGACATGAGTAAGAGGTAATGCTTGCATAACCAGTGATGAGCCATGGGCACCATAAGAAACATTCATCATGATTTATCATTTGTGAGTGTGTTAAAAGTTAGTGAAGTCAGTAGTGATAACTAATGAAATAAAAACAAAGGAAGTTGTGCAAATATTTGTGTCCAATGAGATGGTGCAGTGTATTAAGTGTAAGATGGTGCAATAAATATAAAAACTGTATACATTTCTGACTCTGGAGCATATATCAGATCTGGAACATATATCAAATCATTGTCCCGATCATTATTATTTCTAAGCCTTAGATGTCAATATTTTTGCTTCAACACACCCACACTGCTTAATATGAAAATACGAAACATGCAATTTATGTAGTCCTGCTCAGAAAATATATACTTGAACTATAGAAGCAATATTTTAAATGAAATAATTTTTCTTGAAATCTATAATTGTAAAGTCAGATCAGAAAACCAGAGAGGTATAAATTACATAAATGTTTTTAAAGAATAAATATAGGTACCAGCATTTATTGATGTGGTGGTCATGTTCCATTTTGCTTCCCTTATATCTTTGGAACTTACAAAATGCTACAGTATTTTGGATACTTAAAGGGGCATCATGGTATCGAAAGGCTGATTCTAGAGGGCAGAGTGTCAGGAAAGAGAAGAAGAGGGAGACCAAGAAGACGATGGACCAGCGACATCGAAGAATGTATGCACATGTCTCTCGCCAATGCCCAAAACAGGGAGGCATTCAGAGTATCCATAAAGAAGACAAGGTTCTGGAAAGAATATGTCACTTGATATGGATATACATCTTTGGTGGCTAAATTGTGAGTGTAGTGGATTGTTGTTATGAGTTAACAATAAGAATAGTTTTCCCTTTTGCTAGCAGAGAAATCCAACAGTTCACATTAGTTTCATTAATACTGATGAAAGTGGTATTAATTCTTGCTTTATTATGTCAATAAGTCACTATAAAATATAAATAAAATATTCTTGCACTACACTGTCAATTTTACCCAACAGCCAAGGTGTTAACCAAGAACAGTTTTTCCAATTCAATTGTCTCTAATAAAAGAAAATATTTATTAAATTAATTCACTCCACAGTACTTCAGATATCCATAGGTTCTCAATCTTCACAATTATGCGAGAGAGTGCAGATATCTCTGGTGGTGTCTTAGTTATTTAGACACATTTGGCCATGCAGGTGTCCTATTCTAGAATACAAATTTGAATCTAAATTTCCTCAGGATGAACAGAGTTGCCACATTTCTTGTTTATTATCCAACATGTGATCACAATTTGTGTAATCTTCATCCCATGAAGATCCCTTTGAAATTAGCTAGAAATATGATTTTACATCAAGATGCACTCAGTATATTATCCTATTTATTTTGTGGTCTGATTTACCATTGCTATACTTTCTTCTGATCATTATTATGATGTGATAGTTTGTTACATTAACATTTTGGGTAAAATATTTCCATTTTAGTACCACAGTCACTATAGTCTTATCCAGTTGCAATCTCTGCAACAAAATATATTTCACCAAACTGCCAAAATTAGCCTAACTGGGCTAGGTTTTTGATACTTTTAAGTTTCTAAAATAGTTGTGAATAGATACTGAATACTGAATTATTGTTGAAAATCATTATTAAAATTAGCTTCTTCATATTTAAATTGATTAAATATGAGAATTTGTGAAAAACAGTAATGTTTTATCTTGGAGTAATAATAGTTTCTTATCAAGACTAATTTATTTCATACAAATATAGTTTACACAAACACATGCTCATAATTTCAATAGAAGGACCACTGATGCTCAAGACAGAGTTACTTAATATTAACACAAACTCACTGAAGTTTAATCTTTATTTCATTAAGCAAACTGCATAAAAATATGAATTTACTGAATACAATAATCAACACTGTGGTTTTCAGAGACACTTACTTTGTTCAGTTTGTTGAAATAACTAAGAATTTAAAACAATGAAAGACTTTCAAACATTCATGTAAAGAAACAAAGATGAAGGGAACCATCAATCCATCTATGTACAATTTGTAGATTATTGTCCTTTGTTATGTAGTGTCATGCCTAAGTCACAACAATTTGCATACTGTATCTACCAAAGGGTAAACTATATTATTAAACAATAATGGTTGCTTCCAATGTCCATTGGCAGATGACAAAAGGTCAACTGAAGGGAGAATAAGTTTACTGTTTGATGTAAAAGAACAAATCAGACATTTTAGTTTTACCAATATGGTTCATTAACCAATACACTAGTGATGATTAGATAAAGCATGAGTTATTTATCAAATGTAAATGATGTTATCTATGCATAAGATGACAATAGACAAGATGTGAGCTGCATAAAAAATTTACCAATATTTGCTGATTGGTTTAGGCATGTTATAAAATGAAAGTAACTTTGTACACAAATGAGAAAATCATCCATTTTAAAAACTGTTTGTAAATGAAGATTTATTATATGATCCATTGCAACATGTTCTAGCATTTCTACATAACAATTATAAACAATGTCCTTAGTGAAAGTGTTAGTGTGAAGTTTAACTTATCAGGACCCGTATTCTTAAAATGCCAGAGTCATTTTTTCTCAGAAAGGTCAATTAGGTTATTGTGCTCTTAAATTATATATATTTCAACCTTTAAAGGGGCATCCAATGATTTTGCTCAAATAGAGAAATATCTGTATTTTGATGGTCTTTACCTTTATACTGATATTTACACTTGGAATTTTGTTTTGTGATTTCTAAAATGCTTGTTTTGGCTAATCTTCATGTCAAATAACCTGGCTGTGTTATAGATCTTAATGATAAATTTTTCTTTTGTTCCTTCTATGATTGGCCACAGGAATGGGACTGTAGATATGACTTTTATAAAAAGGGAGCGGTATGTGTGTGTGTTGGCTTAAAAAAATGCTAGTGATTGTTCTTTTTTTCTGGAAGGAAAATGGCTACGGTAACTTTTACACTGTGCATTTACTAGTTTCGTAGTACTAAATATCAAGTTCTATTTTCTTGAGGGGGATTGAACCCCTCAAACCCACCCTGTATGAAATTTAAGAAACTGTTTAGCTTTCTTAATTACTCATGATGGACAGTGCTATCAAAACTAGCCGTATCTTCACTTTTCGCTTTGACTTACATAAAACAGAGAAAAAGGTTTATCTATATCTTTAAAATAAGCATTTTATTTAAGAAAGAACTATTCCTACATTATTTAAGAAAATGAAATATTGATAAAGACACATTTTACAGTTGCTAGATGCAGTGATCTGAGCGCTATGCACTGGAGGGCCCCCTCCCTGGATTACCCTATTATGCTGATCAATGCATCTGGCAGCAATTCTAGTGAATTTTAAATCTTTGATTAAATTAACCATTTTGACAACAATCTTTACTAATGAGGTGATGTCACAAAAGCAGTGCATACTATGACAGAGTTGGAATGACACTGTGCATAATATTAAAAAGTTGGAAGGTAGGTACTTCTCCCCATATTGAACTGAACTGTATACTATTTATTGCTATAGAATTTGTTCTTAAAAAAGAGCAAAATACTGTGTTTAACATGTGTGCAAAATTAGTAAATTTTAAAAATCATGATCACTCTTAATGGAGCATGAAAATATTCTTGTGCAGAAACTACTGTGGATAATCTGCGCAGAACCTGCATTTTACAGGATATTATGAAGTCATTGAAATGATTTAAAAAACTACAATTGACTATAAACAAGTCAGAACTGACACCATCAATATACATCAGACAATGCAACTGTACAGCATAAATGTCAATTGACTGACTTGAATTAGAGGAATTTCCAAAGCTGAAAAAACTTCCCTGCCTGTTAATGAATAACAGAGAACATTGTTTTCATAAATAAATGCTGAGAATTTTTGACAACTGTGGTTTTTATGTAGTCAGTGTCATTCTATTTCACAATCATTTACATAACCGGTATAAGTTTGGTATTGAGCTGATCAAACAATATTAAGTACAGTATAATAAACAAATAGATACCAAAGTAGAATATGGTAAAGAATAGTACAGAGCAAGAATAAAATTACACTAAAAGTAAACATCACTGCAATGTATAATGTTACATAAATTTAGTACAATTATATGAATGAATAAAGGAATAATCCTGTAATCCATCAGGGTCATAGGGGTACCAAATTGGATGCTTCAGCACACAGAGTCCTCCAGCGATTTCTATCTTCAATGATGAGGAGTGAGGAAAAATATTGTCCAGTCCATTCCTTGATGTTTTCTGTCCATGTCTTTATTTGCCCTCCTCTGCTTCTCCCCCTTAGACAGTTCCCTGCTGTATTGTTTTTTTTACAAGGAATCATGTCAGTACAATTTTACATCTATAGTACAATTGTATAATTGTATAATACAATTACATACATTTATATTTGCATAAAAATGAATACAATTGTATAGTACAATTGTTTATTGTACAATTGTACCTACAAATACCACCTCCCTGCAACTCCCTAATGGGAAAAAAGTGGTATGTGACAGACAGTATATATACACAAAACAACCAGAACAGTAAAAATTATGTTTCTAAAAGAAATAAATTACTGCTTGTTCGATAAATCTTAGTACAAAATGGAATTCTAGAGCATTTACATAGATATCATATCAAAAAAAGTATCATGAAGATTAAATAGAATGACAGAAATACAAATTAAACGCAGCTTTACTGTGGAAGGCTGAGGGTAAAAGGAAAATCACCATCATCATCAGGTGCTATGCTAACATGGATCTCAACAACAATCTATTTCCAGTATCTCTTTTTTGGATCGATGTTGACTCTATGCCATGTCACGATGTCAGACTTAATATTTTTTCATGCTGTTATCCTCAATTTCTCTTATCCATTAACTATGTTCTCCAGACCTCCCTGCCTCATAACATGTACAAAAAAAAAATCATCTTCCTGATTATTAAGTAAACTTTATCTCAAATTTGACTCATTCAGCAGCTCCATTTAATTTTTTTAGCTGCTCACTCTCAGCATACGTCTATAGAACCACATCTTTATTAACTCTAATTTTTCACTATCCTGTCTATTTATTTTCTAAGACTTTCATCCATAGGTTAGAATTTGTGTTGTGTAGCTCTGACTTCACTAATAGATCAAGTCAATAAATCAAGTAAAGAATATGGACTGGATTTAAATATCCCAAAAACAAAAACCATGAAAATCACAAAGACACAGAAGAACAAGAGCTAAACATAAACGTACATGGAGAGAAACTGTAACAAGTAAAACAGTATCAATACCTTGGACACATAGTCACAAATGATGGCAGATGTGAAACAGAAGTTAAAAGGAGAATAGGAATGGCTAAAAGTACCTTCAATGACATGAGGAAAATAGTAACATCTAAAAAAATTACAAACAAGTTAAAAATGAGAATTATAAAATGCTACATCTATTCTATAGTAATGTATGGCTCAGAAACATGACCACTAAATAAACAATTAGAAGACAGAACTGATGCCATTGAGATGTGGGCATATAGAAGAATAGGGAGAACATCATGGAAAGAGAGGTTTAAAACAAGGAGGTTCTAAAAACACTTAATATGAAGAGTTACTAAGAGAAATAAATATCAGGCAAATAAAATATTTTGGACACATTAAAAGACATGACACCTTCTTGAAGACCTTACTTGAGGGTAAAGTCAAAGGGAAGTGAGCAAGATGTAGGCAGAGATACAAGTGGGAGAGTAACATCACACGATGGACAGGTTACAGTCTAGCAGAGTGCACCACCAAAACAAGATACAGGGGATGTTGGAGGTCTGCTGCAGCCAACCTTCATTGCGGAGATTGCACTTGATGATGATGAGCTCTTAAGAACTTTTAGGAGTGCTGCCTTTGCCTATCTTATTCTGTTTCTTGTCTCTGTTGAGCTTCATCTGATGTTATTATTGTTACAATATACTTGAATTGGTGGACTTTTTTTTAACACACAAGATTAAAAAAGAAATGCAGAGTGACCAAAAGAGACTTTATACTGAACAATAAACAGAAAAACTACAGTAACACAACAGCATCATATTTGATCAAAAAGGAATTAACTATATGTAACTAACTATTATATACATTTAAAAGACATGATTTAATTTGTTTACAATAAATACGTTTCATCTAAGAAACTTTTGGAATATAAACTAAGAAAATCAGAGCCACACATATACAAGCTTACAATAAAATATAAATCATGGCAATAGCTCCTTGGCATAGCAATTAAATTGTTCATTTTGCCAAGAGGTCATGGTTTTGTATCCTGCTCATGACGTCTTGCTTATAAAGTGAATTATTTTGAGAGATCTTGAGTGTTATCACTTAAAGTTATCAGTTACATGCTATGAATGGTACTCTTGGCATGTGGAGTGTTGATTAGCGGAGAGTGATGCAGCACATATAATAGAACCTGAGCCCAATGAAGTAAACCTTCTATGCCTTTTGAGATCCACAAAAACAGTTATGAAAGAATTCCACAAGAGTAATGAGGTAGGTTTAGAAGAAAATCATATAGAGATCAAAAGTTATGAAAGAGGTCTACGCATAAATTAATTCATCGGGCAGAAGTTGTGTAGTCGAATACATCATAAGAGGAAAAAAAAATTGAGAATGTTTTAGGGCAACAACATAAAATAACAAAGAATTCAAGAGAATAATTAACAGTTGACCATGCCTTCTTGACCCAAAACGTACATCAGTAATGGTTGGGTTTCGCTGGTAGAAATGCAGACTTAGTTTTAAATAGTGATTTGGATCTTATAAATTCTCTTATAAATTCTGTTTACTGGCTCTTACTGAAATTCATAATCAACACAGAAACTGTAATGATTGTATTTTGCCAAAGAATCTGCACTAAAATATGATCAAAAGGATTGAGAATTGATAGATATTTCCTGAATGCATAAACAGTGGTATTATTGACACCAAAAAAACTCATAAAGTTTAGAGCCTAAAGCTGTGGAGAGATTCTGTATTGTGTGTCTGACCTAAAAAAAAAAAAATTACAGTTTTTAAGTGGTCGAAATCTCTTAACATTCAAGTGCTAAAGATGTGCAATAGTCATGTGGCGATGAAATATGATAAAGTTTTAGCATGAATATTTAGTTTTAAATAGCACCATTTCTATGGGCGTCCATGGCTATGTTGATAGGATAGCAACAAAAAGGTCAAGCATGTTTGACCATGGTTAATTGTGAGTTTGGCAACACGAGTGTACGTATGAGAACAAATTCTCTTGCCTGGCTGGCCAACTAGCAACAGATGACCACCATTTAGTAGAAGTAGTAAAAACCACTGAACATATTAGTTGCCTTTTCATTAGTCGGATGTGTTTTCATTGGTGAAAAAACCAAAAAACAAGATACCTCATTTCCATTTTCTGGACCATTGTTCTGCTATAAGAGAGATGTGGGAGTTTGAGAATGAACATGCTTCCACTAAGAAACTTTTGAAATATAAACTTAATTAAGAAAAAAACACCATTTCCATTTTATGATAAAAAATTGCACTAGAAAGTTATAAAATAAGGCAATAGATGCAACAAAAAAACAAATATAAACCAGTAAAGAGAATGAAGAGAAAAAAAGGATAAATTATTTCAGCCTCAGATGTAATGAAATTAACAGTAAACATGCTATAGTTCGTTCCATAATTCATATTAGTTGGAATTATTTTTCTCCAAAACTACTTGTTAGATTAAAAAGATCTTTTGGATTCAACTTGAGTTTCTTCATGACTCTATGAAACTATTTTTTGCCCTTTAGAAATGTATGTAGCTAGATTAAAACATTTTTTCTATAAAGTATACATTTATAAAGTTTTTGTGAATGTACATAATATGCCATCTTTACAGTACAGCCAAGTTTGTCAAACAGTCCCTGTCGATGAAGGGAAATACACCTTATTTGTTTATTGGTTTTTTTCTCTCCAACTCTTCATTGGCTATGACACAAAGTATAAATATACTGACCAATTAGAAGCATGATAAAATAAGATGACACCATCAGTATTAAATTATACTGCTGTGAAATGCAACTGTTTTTGTACTTTGTGCGCTTTAATTCAACCCGCTATTGAATGGAAATTACGTTTTTCATGATTGCAAAATGTGTCATCCGTATGTTGTATATTTAGAGATTTCTTTGTTATTGATAGACTTTGCAAATTTATTTAGCATGAATATTTTCATGATTTCATTGGTCATTGTGATGTGTTGTCAAGATTGTCACCAATGAATAGCACGGAACAACTGTAGTAGGCATGGAAATTTAATGTCAGTTGTGCTGTATTTTTTGTTGGATGATGAAATTGTTTAATCGTAAAATAATAGCTAAACTCTAGTTTACTCAAAGGCTTATCGCATATTTTACATGTTTTTATTGTGGAATCTTGTTTGATTTAGCCAATTTATATATGTAGTTAATAGTTTTATTACAATATGAGTTTGAAGTGTAAAATCACTACTATGCAAAATGTGACTACACAATCTCTGGACGAATCATGGATAAATGCTCACCATACATTTGATAAAGTGTGGCAATCACTTGATGGAACAAAGAAAAGGGAAATTCCAAGTGGCAAAGGTAAACACATTGTAATAGGTCATGCAGGCAGTAACACAAATGGTCTTGTCAGTGAGGCAGAACTTATTTTCCAAGCATTACCTACAGAAGGTAGAGACTACCATCTGAAAAGATTGAAATTAAAGTTCAGGAATTGGTTAGTGAACTCACTTCTACCAGTACTGGATAGGCTGTCATGTATTGATATGGACAATGCCTCCTAGCACAATGTGTAGCCCATGAAGACAAAATTCCCACTTCATCAAGCGCAAACAAGAAATCATAGCTTGCAAAAGAAAATGTATCTTTTTGCAGCAGTAAATTCAAACCAGAGTTATTATAACAAGTGAGATGGACAATGAAGAAGACTTTTGTAATTGACAAAATCATCACTGAAAATGGAAAATGGTCATATTTCTCTTCGGCTACCACCTAACCATTCACATCTCATATCGAATTTGTGTGGGCTGCAGTCAAAGGTTAAGGTGCTGCACTAAACAAGACTATTAGATCGTAAAATATAAAAACTGCTTTACATACACTCTGGAAGTAATGATAACTATCTCACATTTCATGTTACTATATGAAGTTGGGATAAATCTTTGCATCCACAATTTTGTGAATTACGGTAAAATGTAAAATGTGAGTGTCATTTTTTCTGCTTATGCTATAATATATAGGAAAAAAACATTTTTTGTATTTTCCAATCTACCTAGTAACTTGTAAAATATGAATTCCTAAGGCTGTGCTGTGTATAAAACTAACTGGGAAATATGATTTTCATGAAAATTGAGCTCAAGTGAGTAACATGAATTATGAAACGAACTATAATAAATCCACACGGAAAGAGATGGCAGAGAAAAAATTGTAAAAAGATACATTAAAATTTACAATGAGTTTGGCATCACTTAGAGTGATAGGGTTGACATCAAAACATCATCATCAATTGCTAACTCTACGGTAATAGATGGCTGCCGCAGACCTCCAATATCCTGTCTCTTGTCTTGGTGATGCACTCTGTTAAACTATATCCTGTCCATCTCATGTTTTCCTCCCACTTGTGTTTCTGCTTAACTCTTGCTCACCTCCCTCTCAACTCTACCTTCAAGTAAGGTCTCCAACAAGTGTCATGTCTTTTAATATTCTTAAAATACTTTATTTCTTTAAATAATTATGTTTTCAAACACAGTGTTATATGAATATCTATTTGTTTTTTTCTATATCCATGAAGTATCCCCAATTCTTCTAGAAATCCACATCTCAAAGACATCAATTCTATCTTGTTGCTGTTTGTTCATTATCCATGATTCTGAGCCATAAACCAGTAGATTATATCACAAGCTCAATATACCATTGAGTTCATGGTGGCTGGATTACCAGAACTATGACCTTCACTTTTTTATGGTTGTAGAGCTCTGGTATAACCACATTGGACTAAAATCCATGATTGAAAAGAACTCTCTCACCATAAGAGGTAGATTTTATGTAACCAAAGATATCGCAAGCAAGCTGTAAACCCATAACATATATTCTGTTCTCCAAACTGTATCCTGCTAACCAATATTTGAGAACAAATGCAGAAGAAATATTACTTGAAAAGATATGGAGATGAAATATAAGGACAGAATAGACTGAAAAGAATGTCTATGTTCTTATGTGGGTTAGAGAGAGCGTGTCCATGTCTACGCTCTTATGAGAGTTGAAAGCATGTCTATGTCTATGCACTTATGAGGGTTGGGAAGAGAATGTCCATGTGTATGCTCTTATAGTGTTCGGGAGAGAATGTCCATGTCTACGCTCTTATGAGGGTTGGGATTGATTGATGTTAGTAAATCTATGGGGTGAGGCACACATTTGTGGACAATATATGATACAAAATAAAATGAATTGTGTGTGTAGTATAAAGATAAAAAACATAGGAGAGAAATGTAAATGTAATGACGCTGTGAGGACATTTGAAGACTGTAATGACAGAAACCCAGAGTGTATAAGTGGTTAATTTAATATGTAAGATAAATAATAACTTTCCATTCTGTAACAATACAAGCAAAATAATTTGTATAGATTTAAAACACAAACTATTTTGAAAACAACTAATGTGTTAACTGAAAAAATGTTAACAGCTCTTAGGTACATGAATAAAAGATTGGGCTAAATTATGTAAATGTCAACCTGTGTCTTGCATACACTTTAATAATGCTCTTTTCAATCAAGCTACCAATGGTAATAAGTATCACTAACTACATATTTGCACACTTTTGGTGAGAATGAAACACAAAACATGCCAATATTTGAAAAAGAAATGAAGTAACTTAGTAACATTCCAGTATGACAATCAATACAAGGTAACTGCGTGAAACGTAACAACAATTAGACTTACGTAAAACACAGGTTTATATATCGTCTCAATGGGACACCATAGACTATATCTAAAACTAGTGGGTAATCAAATTTTCATTGCCCATCATTACCCACTAGTTTTAGATATAGTCTATGGTGTCCCATTGAAATGATATATAAACCTGTGTTTTACGTAAGTCTAATTAACATTCCAGTAGTGTTATTAATTATTTAAAAATTAATGTCTACAAAATTATGCCTATATCTGTATGAATGATTCTTTCTCAATATTTTCAATTTTCCTGCTTTTATTTTACATATTTTCATTATGAATATGCCATTTGCTTTCAGTCATCAATTTGATAAGTTTCTAGCAAGTTCTTTCTTTCAGGTGTTGAAAAAAAGGCCTTTTAGTACAGACATAACTTCTATCAAAACCGCAACAGTTCATCTTTATTTACAAATGAAGATTACCTTTGAGTAAAGATCTGCTGCTCAGACAATGAATGTGCTTAAATTAGTTAAAATTAAAATATACATATTACATACATCCCCCCTGCTTGCCTTTTCTATTTGCTGCAAATCTAACTAGGACAAAATGCTTGATGAAACTGATTTTACTTAAAAACCAACAATAAGTAAAATTTTAAGTGGTCACAAGAAGATGTAAAAAATTAATGTGTAGTATTTTGCACTTTTGGTTTCCTGAATCGATTACTATATCACACATTTTGTTTCAAGGCTATGTTTAAACTAGTTTTGAAAAAATATAAAATGTCAATATGGTACCCACTATCGTTTCTGAGCTACACTGAAGACTGCTTTTTATGAACATATTCTTTATTTTTTAGTAATATCTAAATCAAAATTGTAAGTAGCTTACATTTGTACCGTCTTATTATGCTGATAGTGAAATATAGATCTCCCTAAGAATAGTATATAAAATAATAAAAAATTAAACCACCTATACTTTCAATCTTAGCATACTTTACAAAAATGTAGATATTTATATGTACAAATACCACAGAAGACAGATGTGTTGGGCCATTGGCACAAATAAAAAGGCGACACAACACATTTCCATTCTCTGGACTACATCCTGCTGAAAATATAGTAGGATCATGGTTCTGCTACAAGGAAGATCCAGCGGAAGTTTGAGAATGAACACTGAAGAAGAAGATATGTACAAATCTTTATTTACATGTACAAAAATTTGCATGTACAAATGTTTTTAGAACTGAACTAAAATATGTAAAATTTAATAAACATGTGTACTTATTCTGTGATCTAATAGTAAAAATAAATAACTATAATGAGACAATAATATGTTCAAAATGTTACAAAAGGAGACAATTTAACAGTAGGATAATTTATATATACAAATGTTATCTGTTCTTTTGAAAAGAAATGTTTGTTTTTTCAAGTATATTATTATTGTAATTTATCTACAGAACTCTGCTTACCACATCTTTAATATACATGTATATTGCAGCTGTGCGGCTATCAACATTTCTATATTGATCAAATTGCTGGAGAGTGACAGAATAGGACATGTCCAAACTACAGAGCTCTACAAATATACCTATGTTATCCACCTTTCAATTCCCTGTGAATTACAGGTTTTCACACAAAAAATGAGCTCTATAAATACTGAACAGTTATGTCTGCCATAGAAGCAATACATTTATATATAAATTAAGAGATTAGCAGAAAAAAGCTATCATGCCAAAAAAATAAAAGTAAAATAAACATGTGCCAAAACTGATTAAGTAGTATAAAGTAGTATCTGCTACCAAAAATATCTGCTAGCAAATACATAAAACCTGGTATCATTCATACAAATAAAAAAACATGGATTTATGGGAAAATATGTACATTTAAATGGTTGTATTTAATAAAGTTGTGCATTTTAAGCACGAACTGAATTTTTGACAAGTTTATAATAAAAGCCTTGTTTAGCCATAAGTTCATTGTGGGTTCCTGTTTCAGCTATCTTGCCATGGCTAACAACACAGATTTTGTCAGCATTTCTGATTGTTGACAACCGATGTGCAATAACTACACAAGTACGGCCTTCACGAGCCTTGTCTAGAGCCTCTTGAACAATCTGGTAAAAATAATAAATGAAACAAAATAAATAGCATTTAGGAATTTTGACTGTGAGAATGAATTATACCTTTATTACTTCTGAGTAAAAACATATTTCTATATTCCTTAATTGAAGCATATCCTATATGGGACATAGCTATTTAACTATTGATAGAATACATGGAACAATACAGAAGAGAAAATCCAGAAGATAAAATAGACAATAAATGGCAAAGCCTAGGGAATATGCATTCAGACAACAAATGAAAGCTTACCAGTTAGAAAAGATAAGAGACAAATATGGATGACAGATTAAAATAGTACCGGTAGATAAAAATGTCAGAAAGAAAGCCAAAAACACACCAAAATATTCACAGATAGACAGATATGTAACATGCAGAACAATAAAAGAATAATCATTAGAAACAAAAGATTGAGAAATAGAGGAGGTGTCACTTCAATAGAAGACTAAAGAGATGAACAAGGAAGTAGGACAGATGGTTGCACATAGTTGCAACAGCTATGACAAAGAGCCTTTAATTCTCAGCCCAGAAGAATAGCTCGATATTAACATCTTAACTAAGATTATGCTATGTGAATAATTTTAACATAATGTGTAGAAATAACAAACCTTTTCACTTTCTGTATCTAAAGCAGAGGTAGCTTCATCCAACAGTAGAACTTTAGGGTTGCGAACAAGTGCCCTTGCAATAGCTATTCTTTGTTTTTGGCCACCACTTAGCTGTGTTCCTTTAGAGCCAACATTTGTTGAATAGCCCTAGAAAATAAAAATTGTATGTGTCAATTAAAAGTGGACTGTAGTTAAATATGTATATTAAAAGGTGAAAATAGAAAATATGAAGAAATATAGTTGACCAGTTCACAAAACAGACTGAATCCCACAAAGTAATTTTTTATAGTTCATAAGACTTTGAATCCGACAAAGTAATTTGGTTTTACAGTTCATAATCAGAACTGACATTTAAACAAAAGGCCATACACAAATTAAAAAATCAGGCACAAAAATTGAACTAGCATCGCAAATTAGTTGGTTGCTGATCCAGCAGTGCACAGACCCAATGCCATTGTGTGATATATGTATGTGTTTTTGAGCTGTTACTTTGTACTATATACAGCTGAAGAAAACATGTACCTACCACTACCTGACACAAGGAAGAAAGACCAAAAACTCAGAGACATACTGAGCTGCAAAAGCACCTAAATGCACTAAATACCCATTGCGAAATCAACAACATGAGAATTAACAAACCAAAATCAGAAACATTGAAGATATGCATAAATCAATCCCTACAGAAATATAAGTTGATGGCACAAAACCCAATCAAGTAAAGGAATTTAAGTATCTGGGCAGCGTGTTCTCAAATGATGGGAGACTAATAGAGACAAGATGCCAGAAAGCAATATCAATTTTATATCAGTTAGCACCACTGTTGAAACACCAGAACATTGACATATCTCTAAAATAATGTTAATAAACACAGTGTTCATGTCTGCACTGTGTTACCAATGCCAGACCTGGAATGCTGACAGAGAAACTAGAACAAAAATTCGATGTATGCAAAATGAAGTGCCTGAGAACAGCACTGGGGGTAACAAAAAGAGAGAGAATAAACAATGACACCATAAGAAATCTGATGAAAACAATATCATGCAAAGTATATATAGACACACAAAAGATAAAATGGTTTGGCCAATTAATCAGAAAGGAACCAGATCATATTCCATCATGTTATGAGAAGTATTCTCTCCAGAACGTTGTCTTCCAAATGAACTCATTGAACCTTTCTCTGTCTTGGGCCATGCGGCTTGTGTTTTCCAACGATATAGTAATGTTATCTTTAATGTCGTCAGCCCATCGTCTTCTTGGTCTGCCCGTTTTATTCTACCCAGGTGCTCTGCCCTCCATTATTTGTCTTTCCAAACAGTTGTATCTGTTTATATGACCAAAAGATGTAGTTTTTTTTCTGCAATTGTGTTTATGCCATCGAAAGCCTTCAATAAAAGATCTGAAAAGAGAAACAGGGAAAAACTCAGATGAAGAGATCACATCAGAGAAATACTAGAACACCAAGGCTGTACTATGGCAGCAGCATCACAGTTAGCTAAAGAAAGAAGATTTCGGTTCCCCATGACACCTAACAGCACGCACGGACAAGACAAGACAAATACACCAAACATACTGAGGTGTTACAAATACATTCAACACATTGCCATTGCAATGTGGATGATCAGCTTTTGAACCGCAAGCAAATGAGTTGTGTCTGTGAGACAGGTTCAATAACTAATCTACCACTACGCTTAACAATAGGTAAAAAGGAATAATATAAATGAAAGGTATGGTTGCTTTGCAGCAGTGCAGGAAATTGTATGCGAGTGTGGTCAGACCAGATATACAAGCTATTTACATGTATAGTTTGACAAAGTCCAAGAACAGACAATATTGCACAGCACAATAAGACAAAAGTGACATTTTTTATATTAAAAATGAGAATAGTATTGCTATGACTTGTGGGATGCTTAGTGTCAAGGCTGTGGAAACAGTATTTCTATCATCTGTGGGCAACACTGTGATAAGGTCACGGGGATTATAATTTTATGACATGAGCAACCTTGTGGCAGGGCAATGGGAATAATATTTCTGTGATCTATATGCAATCTTATGAAGAATAAAAAGAACAGCATTTCTATAATATGTGCAATCTTATGAAGGGTATTCAGAAAATATTTCTATCTGTGTATGTACTTGTAGCATGGCAGTGGGAACATGGTATATGTTAAGTCTTCTGATGGGAATGTGTCCAGGAATTAATTTAAAAAAACTTAAAATACTATACTTATAATCTTACATCTGGTAGGCTTGCAATGAAGGAATGGATATTAGCTTCTCGGGCTGCTTGCATAATTTCTTCCATGGGTACAGTTCGTGAGTTATCACCATAAGCAATATTTTCAGCAATGCTGCAGTCAAAAAGTATAGGTTCTTGTGACACAAGTCCTAACTGAGCTCGCAACCACTGAACGTTCAAAGTTTTGACATCATTGTTGGCAAGACACTGTGAATATAGTGTAAAATAAAAGAATTCAGACTTTATGAAACATGCATGTCTATGACACTGGAAAAACAAAAAGTTTTGTTTAGATTGTAGTGAATATGATTGCTTTTTAACAAGGTGGCTAGAGTATCTTAAATGGTTGTACAACCTATCAACCAACACAAGAAACTATTCTTTCATTCCAAGATATTCACATGTTGTAGAACCAGAAATACTAGACCATGAAATAGAAGAACAATCAAGAACAGCTCGTGAAACAAATCACCTGGTGTGGATGGTTTAGCAACTGAAGCCATCAGGCATGTAAATACATGGATGTGAGCTGGCTGAAATGAATATTCACAAGAGCATGGTCAGAAAAACAAGTGTCAGATGACTGGCAGAAATAAATAATTGTACCAATATGGAAAACAAGTACAACAAAAGGGAGTGTGAGACATAAAGAGGCATATTTGAGTAATCTTGTCGCAACATTCTCTGAAGATATATCTATACATATAATTAAGTACTTGAAAATTAGAATAGTTGAAAGATGGCTTCTAAAAATGCATATTGGAATTTGCACAGCAAAAACGGCATTTGAAAACAACAATTATTTACATTATATAAACAGTTTTAGTCATTGCCAGTAAGGAGATCATTGGATGTCAGAGAAATATTGCTTTACAGAAAAAAATTCAGACTACCATGGGCAAGTGTAAATAAAAAATAATTGTTGACTACAACAAAGAATACATGCATATACCATATAATGGCATATGGTTTGCTTAGTGGGTAGTGTTTGAGCCCATGGATTACTATGGAACAAACCTTTCAATCAATTGAACCTAAAGCACAACAAAGGAACCTTTTATGCAAATTAAGAGACATTAATTTGTGTGTAAATGTTGCTGTAAATTAATATTTGTGTAAATAATGGTTGACATGGGTATGGAGGGTTTGAAAATATATTGTAACAGGAAAAATAAATAGAAAATAAGAAGCAGAACAATAAAGATAATGGTTCTTGTTTCGAACCTGTGTCCCCAATTTGATGATTTCCATTAGCAATTTTTGTCAGTATATGTTTATCCTTTATTAATTTTAATATGAATTTATTTAGGGTTAGTTATGTAAAACACCACTAATCTAATGTAAAACATAACTAATCCTAACCATAACAAAATTAGGTCCAATCCTAGCAGCCAGAACTTTTAAGAAATCTTACAATTTTTAAGAAATCTGTGCTGATCTGTATGTTTTAGTAAATCTGAACCACTGTATTCCTAGGTACACAATGGCTGCCGCAATTGGGATCCGATCGATAATATCATTATTACCTTTTAATGAGTGTTCCCAGAAGCAAAAAGAGACACAGGGAATATAACTTACATTAAAACCAGCACTGAAATTAAAACCAGCATTAAAACATGCATTAAAATTGAGTAATTTCCGCCTATCACTGCATTATTTTTTGTCCTTACATGAATTATGGAGGGTATTGGGAATAATTACTTATTTTTAAAGCGGTGTGTATTAGTTTTGTGTGTGAAAATAAAGTGATGGCTACTTTGTGTTGATGTATGTCACAATGTGTAATACTGAGATTAATTGTGAATTAACATTATCAACTAGACCTAGAATTTTGGTGAAAACTTCTGATACATTCAATCCGGGATCGAATGCTATCTACTAGGCATAGATTACTCTGCCACTAAACATAACGACTATGCAAAAGAAATCTTACTTACGAAAAAATTCTCAGAAATTGGTATAATTTCAAAAATATTTGACAGAATATATCGGCAGTTGTACACATGCACCACTAATCTATAACAAATGCTTATTTAGTAATTAGGTCTACTTTCATTTCTTCGGTTAACCTTTAGCACTCTGTGTTTACAATTACATAATTTCTCTCCTGACGCTGAACTAATTTTTGGAAATGTTACGTAATAGTTGGTGGCTGTTTTGAAATCATGGTAACTTTTTTTATTGTTAGAGATATTTAAATAATTTCTGCACATATAAATAAAGAATTGAATTCTGCATATATATGTGTAGGTGTTGTTTGTGTGTGTGTGATATGAGTAAGACAGTCTCAAAAATGTTCTTCCACAAAAACAAGCAATATTTGATTAAAAAACGATAATATAATAATAAAAAGGTTCCGACAGTATTTTGCAAATGTCTGGGAGTGGCAACAGTGTTACATAGACCTAATCATGCTGCATTTATGGTCAATTTATCAAAATGCCATGGATTAAAGGATTAAACCTAGAGGTATGTCATAAAATCCTTCTATAAATCTAGATCTAGTCCAGAAATGTATTGTTTGAACTTGGTTGATGTTTTAATATCAAATTAGCTAAAGCAGCATGGTGTAACTAATTTCTGAGTGTGGAAATAACTTATCTCTCCATAAATAACCATTTGAATCACAATGTATAATGACTTTAATGAAAATACGATAAAACAAAAGTCAATAAAACCCAATTCAATGTCATGGCATTCAATGTCCAACAATATGGTGCTCTTTTTTTGAAATTGTCAATATATTGCGAATATTTCAATGACATTTGACACATGGTTGCCACTAAAACTGCAGGAAAAGGTAGTCAATTGAATAAAATACCAGATTTATTAAATCTGGTGAAAAAAATATTAAAAATTGGGGATTTTTAATTGAGTGAAGTGTACCTAGCAATGGCGGCAAATATACTTGCCGTCAGCTGATAAGAGACGGGATAATGTTGGTGAATAAATGCGTGCTAAACGTTAAGTGGGTAAATAATATAATGTTTGTTTACACTCACAATATTTTTGTTTGAAGAGGCATGGGTATAAAAAAAATCATTTTTACGCTGGTGGATAAATAATAAACACTGGTTGGTGTTTAGTTTTTAACGCCACGGAAATAATCAAAAAACATAAATACGATGAAAAGTGTTGTTTCCCCCTTTGGGAAATCCCCTTTTCAGGAACATTTAGTTCATTTCACATTTTGTTTAATTGTCTGGCTGCTAGAATTGATCCAAAAATTAATATTTAAATTAATAAAGGATAAACATAAACTGATAAACATTCACACAAACTGAAAAACATTGTCAAGGGAAATAACTAATATAATCAATAGAACCAAGATAATTTATACTTTCTAGTACACCTTTAATGAACATCTTCAAACTGCAAGCACTCAGAGCAAAATATTGGAGATTTATATCAGCAAATATTCTGCCAGACAAGTTTCACATGAGAAATGCAGATCATTTAGGCGAGTGATCTTGTCAAATGTTAACCAATTTGTTCTGATAATTTATGACATATGTGATACATTTTAAACTTTGGTAGTTAGTCACTGAAATTTAAATGCAATAACAGAACTAGAATGTCTTCACTTGGCTGCACTTTGAAGCAAACCAGTTGACATGCAGTGAGAAGAAATAGAAACATGTTTGGTTACATATCTTGCCATTAACTATTGTGTCAGATTGGCTGCCAGTCTTTGAGCCCAACCACTCTTTCAGATGAAACATTATGAGAGAAGTGGTTCTATTCTGTTTCTGTATCATATTTATAGCTCTCAGATTCAGTGTTCTGGTTTTATGTGGCATAATGGTTATGTCATTTAACTTGTGTACAAGAGGTTGCTTACCAGAATCGAGCTTGTTATGTATTGTTTACAAAGTGGAGTTTTGGAGATCCCTGAGTGATATCACTTGAAGCTACAGGATTACAAGTTATGAATACAGCGAAGTGGTATGTGTCTGGCCATTGGTGCAAACAAAAGGGTGACAACACACTTCCATGCTCTGGTGTGCATCCTTCTGGAAATCTATTAGGACCATTGTTCTGCTACAAGATCTAGTAGAAGTTTGAGAATGAATGAAAAAAAAAGCTATGGATGGTATCTCGGCCGGTAGTATGCTGATGACAGAGAGAGATGGAGTACATATGGGAAACCTGAGTACAATAAAGTAAATCCTTTTCAAGATGAACTGTTCTAAGAAAAGTGGTTATGCTCTTTATTTTTCTATCATTATTACAGTTATGAAAACCACACAATGAATATTCTTATATACAATACATAATTATTCTATCAGTTCTACAACTCACCACACTGCCTTCTTCAGCATCATAGAACCGTTCAATCAGCTGAATCGATGTGCTCTTTCCACAACCACTACTCCCTACCAAAGCTAATGTTTCACCTGGTGACACTGTGCAGGTTAAACCTTGCAGTACTGGTACTGTGATCCGGTTTGGATATCGGAAATTGACAGATTGAAAACTGACTTCTGCTTTATAATTATCCTGAAATGAAAAGAAACATACAATATAACTACATTAATTTATGACATCTGTGACATTTTAAATGTGGCAGTTGGGCACTAAAATTTAAATGCAGTAACTGAATTAGATGTTGATCTCCTGACTTTGCTGGAAATTGTTGCCAGAAATGAATTCAAAGCAAGAGTTTTTTGTGTAAGTAATGGTTGAAAATATATTTTAACTGGTGAAATTAAAAGAAAATAAGATGCTTAACAATATTTAAGTATGATCTATAAACATATTTACTTTTCCTTTATTAAATTTAGTCAGAACATTTTCTTCAAGCATTCATTTACCCTGGAGAATGTTTTCAACATCTAAGTCTTTTTGTTTTTAAATTTTGACACCCATTCTCAACTTTCACTGGATTGCTCTTGTAGCAGGACAATAGTCCAACGAGATTTCCAGCATGATGTAATCTAGAGAGTGAAAATGCGTTCTCAACATTTTATTTGCACAAATTGCCTGCTACATCTAACTTCATCCATGATAATACGGTCAATATTCTTACTCCACCAAAGACGGATGTTTTCGGTGATTGACACAAAAAAAGCGCTGTCACAATGCATTTTAATTCCTGGATTACATCCTGCTAGAAATCAAGGAGGACCATTGGCCTGTTAAAAGATAGACCCAGTGGGAGTTTGAGAATGAATACTGAAGAAGAGGAAGTAGTAAGGCCACTTCCACTGAGCATCTGTAACCATATCACTAGTAGACCAGCTATGCAAGAGAACTGTTTTCCATACTATATGCTAGTCATCAACATCAACTGCAGAGAGACTTTCTTGACATTCTTGTTGCTGTCTGTGTTGCTAGTGACATAGCCACAGGTGCCCACTTCTTTCTTCTATTTGTTATCTCTGAAATAGTTGTTTTTCTGGCGCTAATATTTACTATAAATAAAGGCCTCTTCCTAAATATCAAGAAAACATAAGTAATGGTTATTTCAAAGAAACAAAATACCACACATTGCAAGATCAAAGTGAATGATATAGTATTAAAACAGGTCCACCAATTCAAATATTTAGGTGCAACAATTACAGCAGATGAAAGAAGTTCAACAGAAATAAGAAGCAGAATAGGACAGGCAAAAACAACATTCAGAAAAATGAAAAATATATTGTGTAATATGACGTTTTCATTAGAGGTGAGAAAGAGAGTTCTGCAGTGCTATATAACCCCTATACTAACATATGGGTGCGAGTCTTGGACAATAAACAAACTAGAAAGTGGGAAATTAGAGGCAATAGAGATGTGGTTCTATAGAAGAATGCTGGAAATACCATGGACTGCCAGAAAAACTAATGTAGAGGTGTTGAAAGAGTTAAATGCGAAACGGACCTTAATCAATAATATAAGAAAAAGACAATAATCTTTTTTTGGCCACTTCATGAGACAGGCAAGCTTGGAGAACAGTCACAACAGGCAAAATTGAAGGCAACAGAAACAGAGAGTGACAACATGAGAAAATATTAGACAGTTTGACAACTTGGCACGGCAGGGAAACAACAATGATCTTGTTACATAATACTGTGGACAGAGAGCTGTGGAGAGCCATGACCGCCTACACCAGCAGGAATGGCACCTGATGATGAATATTCACTCCATGAATGATTCTTTAATGGTTGTCCTGGACAGATCACAGAGCTTATCACATGACTCACTGTAACTTTTAAGTCTGCCCATGTATGCAATTTTATTGTCTCTTAGTAAGTCTAAATGATGCTCAATATAATCCATTAATTTATTACGTTTATAGGTTATGTCTAGGCATCCTATTGGTAACAAATCACAAAGTGACCACTTGAATATGTAGTAGTACTGGCTGTTCTCTCTGTGGAGCTATTTATTATGTGCTACACAGCATAAAATCAGGATGTAGACAATCCCTTTGAAATTTGGTCAGTCATTTATGTTGACCTTTGGTTGCACTATGAAGTTTACCCAGCATAATATATAAAATGGAATGCTCTAATAGTACAAAGTTGTCAAGTGATACACAACACAGTACACAAATTTTGATAATCCTAGACAGGAAGCATCATCTTTACTTTCCTAGATTTGTTCTGTTACTATTTCTGTGAAATTGGGTTGACTCAACAGTTTGTGTCATCTTTATTTCTGCAACCAGAAATAAAATCAATGGCCATAGCACCAGGAAGCCAATGAGCTAACCTCTGTGCAATTGCAACTTCCAATCTTACATGCCTTATTAAAAATATTTTTTAAATGTGGTATCAAAAACCATATTATACTTTTCTTTTCTTTCTTCTAAACCTTGATTTCCAAAAAGCTTATATTGCTTTACATTTACACCACAAGGTGAATATTATGTCATAATGTATATGAATTGACATGTTTAAACAATTTGTTCTGAAACTTACAGATAATTTGTTGCCATCTGGAGAAGAGTAATCTAATATTGGCTTTGTGTCTATCAGATAGAGAATTCTCTTAGCAGAAGTTTGTGCTTTACCAACATCAGGAGCAAAGGCTGAGGCATTTCCAAGGCCCATGGCTCCAAACACAATGGCACTAAAAACCCTGAAAGTGACAAATCATAACTGACAATTACAAAACACACATTTACAAATTAAAAATAACACATATATGTATCAAAGTTACAATTAGTAGATATTACAGCAAAGAAAGAACAAATGTAATTATAAATACATTGGCTCCAGTGCTAGAGAGGTTAGTGGATCAATTTCACAAACTCAACTCACTGTAAACTTCTCATGGTTCCAGGCACCAAAGAGCCAATCT
Source organism: Meghimatium bilineatum (assembly GCA_034231615.1). Taxonomy (NCBI): domain Eukaryota; kingdom Metazoa; phylum Mollusca; class Gastropoda; order Stylommatophora; family Philomycidae; genus Meghimatium; species Meghimatium bilineatum. The sequence goes on from CM067298.1 coordinate 35,871,965, forward strand.
GCACATGTTTGAGCTAAATTAAACCAATATTCTTACTTGTATTTTTATGTTCATATTTTCTATGTATACTACATTTTCTTGTCATGTAACTTCACATATTTCCATTGTATTCTTCATTGCTACTTCCTGACTACATTATCTGCTTATTACAGTATTTTATGTAGCAAGCGAAAGTTTTATTTTAGCATGTATTCTCAAACTTCTGCAGGATATCTCTTGTAGCTGGTCAATGGCCTATTAGATTTTCAGCATAATGTAGTCCTGAGAATAGAGATGTGTTGTCACCATTTTTGTGTGTGCTAATATGTCAATTCCACTGAATGGTAGATGTCTGTAGCAATACCTTTCTTCTTCTACATCATGCCAAAATGGAGCTGTTTTCTTTCATGTACTGTTAGGATATTAAGTTTTCAAAGTTTTGTGTTGTAACTCAGTAATGTATTGGGTGAATACCCAATTTTGGATGGCCTGAGACATGTTCAGCTCGACTGACAGCCTGTTAGGAAGTCATAAAGTAGGTGATGTCATGCTGAGATTGTCCCAAAAGCATGACGGTCTTGTCAACCATTACTCGGGAAGTCTTATTTTCAGCAAATTTACGTGTATGAGGCACAATAATTTATTGGCGCACTGAATATGTAGGCGAATTCCAGTAGCGTGGTGTGGACCACATCAAGCATGGTGAGACACATAGACAATTATGGTCATCCACTGCATGGAACTTACTTTCAAGTAAATTCAATTCATCTTGCCACTGCTTTCAAATGAGGTTCGACAAGAGAGTGAGGCTGATACTTTGCACAACTCTTCCTCACTAAAATCAAAATCCCCAGTGCAAGTAATTTTTGCATCCATGAAAATTCACTGGAAGGAAAAAAGATTTTCTCACTGATTTTAAGTGCATGAATGTGAGAACACTTCTCAACAATGACTCTAATACAAATACATCTATTCCATGAAGAGCCCTGATTGGGAGAGAACTAGCAAAGTTCAATATTGATATAGAAGCTCTGAGTGAACACTTACTCAATTCACCTTGAAGGTGCAATATAAAAAAGTTGAAGTTATCACATATTTAATTCGTACACAAGAATGAAGCATTAGATACAGGACTATGAATGGTGATAAAAAATTGTAGGCATAACTTTGTAATAACTTAAATTTAGGTATCTTCTTCTTCTTTGTTCGTTCTCAAACTCCTGCAGATTAGCAGGATGTAGTCCGGAGAACGGAATGCGTTGTGTCATGGTTTACAGCATTGCTGCAATAACTGCACCTTTCAGCCTGACACATCCAACTTCAGCATGGCTTTGGGTCACTGACCCTATATGGGATGGGACAGTCAACTCCATCCCATAACCTCCTTAGTCGCCTTATACGACATGCGTGGAAGGTAAACAGTGTTGCTATTCTTTGCTCCCCTTTCGGGCCACGGCAACACAAATTTAGGTATAATTTTTAAGATACTTGTCATACAATTAAAATTAAAAAAAAGATTAAAAAAAATAAACATTTTAAAGTTTTCTTTATAAGTAACTTACAAGAATACATCACCAAACACCATTTCCCGTTGCTCAATAAGATATGCACCAAACACAAAAGCTGCAGCATATGCAAAATAAATGATGGCTTGTGAGAAGGCATATGTTAATGCAACCAGATGTGCTTTTTTCAAGGCCTCCTTATATGGACCCTCCAAATTATCCATGTAAAGCTTAAAGAATGATTCTTCCTTTGTTAGGGGAGCAACAGTTCGTATGTTCTCAATGCTTTCTACAGCAACCTGTCAAATAGTTGAAAAATCAATTTAGATTCTGGCAGCAGAACAAACAGTTATAAGCAAGTCTACTAATTTGAATATACAAGTAAATTCAAGAAGGAAGCTAGAGGATAAATGACAATTTTTTTGAGTCTAACAGGAATTGAACCAGTCCGTTCAACAGCACCAAATCACCTAGCAACTCTTGTACACGAGATTTTCCTTACTTGACTAACCGCATCTAAAAAAGGACAAAAACAGCGACATTTCTATCTAAGATTTAAAATCTGAACAAACATATAAGAATAAGAAAACAAATACCTGTATAGAAAAATATTAATAAAACATTTTAAAAGAATATAAATAGTCAGTATAGCTGCATGGTGAAGGATTACAGGAAACTGTATGGTTTGTGCAGTCCGTTTAGGAAACAAAAGTGTGAGCGCATCATATTGAAGCTGCGCAATATGAAGAGATGTAGAAGACTAAGACCTTAAACTAGGATAATATCTAACAACAGACACAATAGAATAGGGCACCATGTCGGTCATAGATGCAAGATTAAGTTCACAAATGGATAATGGTAGATACAGCAGATACAAGACCATAATGATAGAACAAAACAAAATCCACATAAAAAGCACAAGGTCGTGACATCAATAACTATGGCTGCGTACAATAAGTATAATTATAGCAACCAATGAAAATCATGGGAAAAGTCAACTGTGTCATTTTAGAAGGCTGTTTTCTAATTAGCTGACAGGTCTTATATTGTCAATGGTCTCAACATAAACTCAACTTCCCCCTGCGCCTCAACAGAAACATGTAATGAACATGAACGATTTGAGATGTGCTATCTGCTACTATAATTTCTTAGCACATTTGATCTACTCTTTGAGCTATATCTTGACCTATATATTATATTATTCTGAAAATATTTAAGAAGTGATATCACAGCACTCTGGCCAGACCCACAGGTGCTCAGTCTTTTAGCAGATGATGAGTATGTATGCTTATTGTTCTCATCACATTCTAATTTTTCATGTGTCCAATTGTAATTTTCATGTTTCTCTCTCTCACCTTTCCCTGCTCATGCTATGCTTGATTTCAATTTTTCAATGTGCTTTTCATAAACATTAAGTATATAAAAGTTTCGTTAAAGTAGCGGGACTTGTATTTTGGGAATGAACCTAATAAAATAATGTGGTGTAAAAGTGTAAGATTAAAGTTACAAATTTTAAACTTCTAATTTGAACTTAATTATTTAAAAACAGAGAATATTACAATTTCATAAAACCAATCATCAGCACTGAAAAGCTTCTTTGTAAGAAATGTCTTAAAATATAACTAAAATTGGGGAAAATAGATGAACAATTTGAATTACCTTTCCAGCATCTTCCAAGGCTTCCTTGTTTTTACCAGCCTGTCCGGCCAAAAGTCTAATCTGCATGACACCTCCTAGAAGTATAAATGGCATGAAGCCAAGGATGACAAGGGTGAGCTTCCAACCATACACAAAGGAAATGATGATTGCTACTCCCATGTTGGCTAAACTCATAAAAGCAGTGCCCAGTCTGACACCAGTCACCTGATTAAAAAAAACAAATTAAGATAATTTATGATTCCTCCCCTTTGGTCATGGTATTAACAGAGTGTATTATCAAAATTGCTTTAACCTTGTTTTTATGTATTTAACTAATTTCATATTGACAATAAATTAATCAATGATTGTATTGCATCTGTATGAATAATATCAATAATTGCTTTATTTATAGCAAATCCAGTGAACATAACAATAAACAAAACTAAAGTGAAACAAACTTCTGAATTTAAATACCTGGGAAGTATATTCACAAACAGTGGAAAATTAGACAGATCAAGACAAAATGCCAGAAAGAAAACATAGCGACATACCACCTATAACCATTTATGCTCAACCCAAAGATCAAGATGGAAGTCAAGAGACAGATGATAAATAGTATTTTTATGCCAACACTCTGCTATCAATGCCAGACGTGAGCTGACAGCAGCCCAGCGGAGAAAACTTACAACATATGAGATGAAATGCCTGAGAAAAGCCGCAATAGTGACCAAATTAGACAAAATGAGAAATTATGAAATTAGAAGAATAGGTATAAGATCATGCACAGAATACACCAAGAAACAACAGGTAAAATTGTTTGGACACCTTATGAGAATGAACCATACCCAACTAACAACAAGAACATATAATATAAGAAGATCTGGATACAAGGTCAGAGGAAGACCTAGAACAAGATGGATAGATAACATCAAAATAACACTGAACAAATGCAGATTCAATGCAGTCAAGGCAACACATCTGGCCTTGGATAGACAACTAAAGTGTGGATATTCTTACCATCATCCACCTGGGGATAGACAATAGGCAATTATAAAAGCAATGTAAAATGTACAATTAACCCTTGAAATTCTGTCTTATTGCAAGCTTAATAAATTTTCCTTATTTCCTTACTTCTAACTTGATTTTGAAGCAATATGACTTCAGTTTTTTTATTAAGAGATTTTTGATGCTTAGTATATCACGATGGCATGGAAAGAGTGTTGTTGGAGGGGTCGGTAGAAAGCTGTAGACACTGACCAAAACATCGCTGGATAAAAGATATTCAGGAATGCATGTACATGTCACTAGAGGAAGTGGGACAACATGCCAGAGATCACAGGGATTTCAGGAGATTCATAAGGAAGATTACATTCTGGAAAGAATACGTCACATGACAACAGCAGTATACCACTTCAGTCTTCATTACATTGTACATATTTTTTAGGGGTATTCATGTTGATAGATTGTTCCGATATTTTATTTTGTTTCATCATATTATTTGAATCAGCATTTTCTGATAAAATATTTTCTGATTAATATTTTCCATATGGCTTTTTATTTGATCCAATACAAAATATATTTTATGAGATTTGGAGATTGACATTATTGCATTTGCCTTTAACCTTCACCAAGCCTATATCAATCGCAGCCGCCGAGAAACAAAATGGCCGCGGGCGCTTTTGGCGGTCCGGCCCACCCAACGATAATATCGTGAGATTTACACGTACCACAGTCCGTGCACATAGCTGGGGACATGCGCAATCGAAGCCGGTACATCCCCCACTTCCGACATGATCGTTTTTAAGAATGGCTAGCTATTTGTAAAAGTTTAAGAGCAATTAATCTGACCACATCTGTACACCGGTACGATGCCATGATGATGGATCGGTTTTACAGACCTTTATTTCATCGTATTTCGAATAAAATAACACTGAATCGTGGCTTGAATCATGGATTATTAGGTTATTTAGTTTCACAGCAGTGAATATACAGAATGCCGTGCTGGTTTGGGGACTTGTACGTTTGATATCGAATATTTTGAAGTGGCAGAAAAAATAACTCTAGGCCTAAGCTCAAAGAACGATTTTACTGCAAATCTACATGTTTTATACAGTTCCCCTGGCTATACTTTGATAATTTCACAGTGAAAGAACATAAATACAACAGATTTGCAGGATTTAGTTGACAGTGTTGCCAAGGAATTCGATATGTAAGGTAAGTTATTTTTTCTTCTTATTTTTTCCCTCTTTATTTGTTATAAAATATATGTTTTTTGTGAAAAACGTCGTTACCACTTTCTCATACGTCTGGTATCACACACACACGTACATAAATTACACCAATATATGCACAATTCAATTCTTTATTTATATGTGCAAATATTATTTAAATATCTCTAACAACCAAAAAATTATCACATTTTCAAAACAGTCACCATCAATAACGCAAATTTTCAAAAAAGAATCCGGTGGCAGGGAGACGTTTTGTATTTTTTAATCTGGCTTGCTAAAGGTTAAAAAAAAATATTTGTGCTAGATTGCAAATAAACATAAATACTGTGTTTAAAATAAAATAATGGCAAATACTGCAGCCAGTTAATTATCATATTTGTTTTTTTATAATTAGGCAATCTAAATAAATAGACCAAAGATTTTTTTATCAAATTATTGCTTCCAAAGGGTGATAAGTTGAAATGAATCTTAATAAAATTATATATATTATTTTGTTTGCCAAACACTGTACAGTTTCATATTTTTATTTTTTTAACAATTCAAATCTAGAAATTATTTTATGCAGTCAAGATACTCATACTCTCAATTTTCTTTCCCTGAATATAAGCATATAATGGATTATAATTTAAATATACTTAAATGTACTATTTCCTGTTTCAATGATGAATATATAATTTGGAGGTGGAGGAGGAGAAATAATTGCAACAGAATGTAAAAAAAAACATCACTAAAATAACATATATAATAAAATTAATGAGGCCTTCTTTTATTACTTTTCTTGATTATTCCCACATTTTCCATTGGCCAATATTTATACACTTGAAATCACATGCCAAATCACAAGGCAACTCCAAGTATATAAATATTAATCAATGGAAAATGTGATAATAATCAAAAGCGCACCGAATGAAGGTCTATTTATGTTTAGCAGTTAGGTCTTCTATTGCCGACTGTCATGCCTCAAGACACTCATGTGTTGCTAGGGCCTGAAATGGGGGCAAAGAATGGCAACTGTTTACATTCCATGCATGTCATAAGAAGCAACTAAGGAGAGTTTAAGTGGAGTTGGTTCTACCATCTCATATAGGGCTAAGTTATCAAAAAGCCATGCTGAAATCTGATGTCCCAGGCCAAAAGGCGCAAGCATCGCAGCTAGACTGTAAATCATGATGCAATCTGGTAATCTGCAGGAGTTTGAGAACGAATGCAGAAGATGTAGCTTTAAATGATAATCCCCAGGGATCTCAATAAATGTTTCAAAGTTGTGACATGAACATTTTTGTTGCAGTCTGTGTTGCTACTAGCCTGAACAAACTTGAGTGCTGGAGACAAGAATTCAAAAAGCAAACTATGTAAATTATGAACTTACACCAATTTTTAAACACACATCTATCCCAATGGAAACCAAAAGGAATAAATCATAAATTCAATATTCCTCCAAACATTATGTTTTCAATGTCAGACATGGACACTAAATAAAGAACAAGAGAGAAAACTACTATGTGTGAAATGAAATGTCTAAAAAAAGCAGCAAATAGAACAAGAAGAGATCATGTGAGAAATTAGGAGATTACAAGAACTGTTGGAACAACATCAGTGGTCAAATATATCGAAAAACAGAGATTAAAGCAGTTCGGCCACCTAATGAGAATGGATCCTTATTGGCCTGAGCATGAGCATACAACATGAAAATGGAAACAGCAAGATACAGAGGAAGACCAAGCAGAAGATGGATTGAAGGAGTTACCACTGTTCTGACATGGCACAGTATTACTGCGTATCAAGCGAACAAATGTGCAATAACCCAAAAACCTATTGCCATTTAATCCTTTGATGCCTCACAGCATAAACAGAGAAAAGACAATAGATAGATACGTAGAATATTATTAAAATATCTATTTATACAATACATGTTTTTACTATAGTCTCCCTTCATTCAAATATGAAAAAAATAATGAATCTTGTTGAATAACATGATTTCTAACAAGCCACATTTTCGCAAATACATGAAAAAAGGAATAAAAAAAATTTTTCAATAAAAATTGAGAAAAAAATATTTTCTTCATGCAAGCACAGTTGTAGTTGGTGATGTATGACAAACATTTGATTTTAAGCATTTGTCAGCAATAAAGACTAGATACAATTTGAAAATTGTGTGCCATATAAAAATAAACATTGCAATATTAAAGCAATTGTGCATAAAGATAATAAGTAATAATTGCAAAAAAACTGTTCCCCTGTCAATAGTAAAACCATTTTACAAGTTTCACCTTTTTGCATAAAGATAATTTTTTAATATGAAAAGAACATAAGAGGTCTGTTATGAAAAGCAAGTTATATTTCATAGGGAGAAATACAATTAATTGCTAGATGGTCCTACATTGGAAAGTCTGAAGTTTTCACTAGGCCAACTACCATGCAATAACAAAACCCTAATATATGACATGCCTATATAGTGAGGCTTTCCTTTTTTTTGGAAGCATAACTTTCTCTTTAGAATTATATTTTACCTCCTCTGAGTAGAGACTTCTAAAGAAAGTGCACATTGATGAAAGTTGGAGTCTTCTGGGTATGAATAGAGGTTTGAAGGAAACCCCCCACCTCCATTTTGTACAAAAGGATACAAGAATTATATATTCTTGAGACTAACAGGAATTGAACCAGTCCATTCAACGGCATCAAATCGCCTAGCAACTATTGAACACAAATTATATATGTAATTTGTAAAAACACATACATGATGGGTCTGATCCTTTTTAAATTAATCTTCTTGAGATTGTAGGGAAAAATACAATTACTTATGTTGTGTTTCTCAATGATGGCACAGTAACTAGGATTGACAGCTGATCTGGAGACACTGACAGTAGTATAGACCTGGCATTGGTTTCCACTGTCTTGGCCCCTCTTTGCAGGTGAAATGTGTTAGGGCATCATGGCAGTGATCACTACCCGTACACCATCCTTATAAAGAAGCACAACAACGGGAAGCGTATCAATGTTCTGATGACCTTCCAGTATGACTACTCTAGCCGTGACACGATAAGCAAAATTAGGGGAAGCAAGTCAAAGGTCAAGCGCACACGACGCAGCGAGCTGAACCAGCCATATGGTGGAACGACATAGAGGAAGCATGGAGGAACAAATGGCAGGCCGCCAAGGTGTGGCAGAAAGCACGCAACTCTGACAGCGCACCATTCAACAACGTAACGGCATTGAAGCAGACCAGAGATGACACCATGCTACTCTTCAAGACATGCGTTCAGAAAGCCAACAAAAAAAGGTAGAATGAATTCTGCATGCAGATCAGTTCAGACAGATCCCTTAAGACATTCTGACGTTTTCAGCGAAGCACGAACGGAAATGTTCAAAGAGTTGGCATGCCTGATTTTCAGTCCACTGATCTGACATGGCAGAAATCAGATGAAGATAAGGGTAAGGCCTTTCTTGAGCATTACATTCAACAGACGGACCAAAACAATCTGGATGTCAGGTGGAGGATTATCACCACACTGTCTGGTCTATGTATGGAGGCTGAGCGGAACGAGAGCATACACATCTCTGCAGAGATCACACTCTGCAGGCCACTCTGAAATGGTCATGGAACACTTCTCCAGGCCCTGACGGCATATGATACAAGGAAATTGCCATCCTTAAGGAGAGTGATATAAATAACCTGGTTGACGAGTTTAACGGAAGCATCAAAAACGGTACTATCAAGGAAGAATGGCTGCACAGCTACCTATCGCCACTAAAGAAGCGCAATAAAAACCACACTCAGATCAACGGCTACCGAATCATAACAATGCAGAACACCACAGGCAAACTTATTAAGAAGATTGTAGCACATCACCTCGCTCGAGACCTGGAAGAGAGTCTCATTTTTCTGAGCACGCTCGGAGGCTACAGACATCAGAAAGAAACATGGCGCAATGCCTCTGTTTTTGTCTACGACGTATTTGAGGGCTTTCATTCAGGTCTGGAAACATGTGCTGTTGGAGGACGCGTATAATAGAGTGCCGTTCGAGTACCTCATCAAAACGCTCTTGCTTTTTAATGTTGATCCTTTCGTCATCAGATGGATATCAGCGGTGTTGCTCGAGAGGAAAGTGGCCCTCAGGTGTGGTTGCTGGACATCTAAACCCATAACAATACGCCCAGGTCATCCATAGGGATCTCCCCTTTCACCCATATTATTCAATGTCTACACCGTGGCAATAACACAGCAGCAGCTCGAAGGAAGAGGTAGAACATTGTCCTTTGCGGATGATATCCTGATATACAGACATGGAAGGGACATGTACGATATAATCAGGACCTCATCCTTACAATGCCTGGGCATGCGAATTGATCGTAGTCTGTTTTTCCAAGAACACGTTGATCATGTTATCGCAAAGGCCCGTAATGGACTTTCAGCTCTGAGAGTGATGGCAGCGGCTGACACTAAACAACCACAGCTCATAATCTTATATGAGGCTCTTGTCCTTCCTGTCATTGAATGTGCAGGTGCCACTATCACCGCCAGTCACACACAGATTGAGAGGCTAGAGAGAATTCAAAATGAAGCGATGCGGATTATCCTTGGTTGCACAAGGGACACACCCTGTGTGGCTATGAGATTTCTCCTTGATTTTCCGAGCATATCTCATAGAAATGATATGTGGCATGCCCGTGCATACCTCAGAGTGAGTTCTGACATAGTCCACCCAGTACACAGTGAGCTCCCATGTGTGAAAGGAAGCAGGCTCAAGAGAGGCAAATCATGGATGGGTCTGGCCAAGGATACTGTTAAACATATCTGTGCCCCAGAAGACATAACTCCTGGCGAGGAATGGATACCTATTCCTACAGTCTTTCAAGAGGCAGTCAAGACCTTCATTAAACTCAATAGAGAGTGCAGGGAACTCAGCCTGAATATGATTCAGAAAGTCAAAACAGGTGATGTACGTAGGGAATAGGTGGAGTCATTAGAGAGAGCAGAAATGCAGACATCACTACGAAGACTCATGCATATTTTTGTCCCAGGACACGCGGGCGTGGAGGGCAATGAACGAGCCGACCAATTAGCTATCCTTGCCATCGCAACAGACGGATAGCCTATGGACTGAGCAGACATACTCACTGCTCTCCTCATGATAAGAGGATTTTGAGATGAAGAATGAGCATGAGTCAATATCGAGAATGCACAAATTGGGAGTGAGGATGGGCGTGGCCCATAGCGAACCCCTGACAAAGAACTCAAAAAGAACAGTGAACCAATATAGAACCGGAACCATCAGCCGTTATACCCTGAAAGATTTACTGAAGCGGAGATTTGAGCACCTATAGACTTGTCTAGTGTGCAAAGATTCTAATCAACATACCTAATACCTAATACAATTACTTGGAGGTTTTAATTCCTATTCACTTCAAAATCCTTTTCACAAGGTTGCACACTCTCGCAAGCAGATAAATGGTTGAAGCATTTCTAGAAGGTCTCTTTGGGAATTAAGTACAATGGGACCATTGCATTATGCATGTCCTCTCATGACTCACATTTTTAAATTGAATACTGGTAAAAAATCACAAGGTATCATCTCAGGTGAATATTAAACATGACAAACCAGAGGAATGTTGATACGGGTTAAAAAAAAGCCTTGAGTCAATTATGAAGAAAGGGTAGTTATGTTGTCTTGATGGAGATAAAGTCATAACTGCCCAAGTCATATTCTCTACATACTCAGATAGACACATTTCAGGTGAATGATAAAAGAAGTGTATTGCATGGCTGAGAGGTTAGAGGTTTCACATTCATGATGTCCAGGGTTCAACTCCCGCTAAGGACTGGGTATTCTTCTGTTGGAGAGTAAATTTAAAAAACTCACCCTGTACATGATATTGTGACAGCATGAGCATGTGACCCCAGCTACAAAATCTGTCCCTGGAACTTCCATAATGGGAAATATTTGACAGTTTTTGATGAAAGAAGAATATTGTCCACATGTCTTGATTGACTGTTACGTCACCGTTGAAGTAAGTGATTGTAGCACATATTAATTTTTTTTATCTTTCCCAAAGCCCAAGGTAGTTTTTCAATGTTTTCACTTGGCTATTGCTAAGCATCTTGCAAAAATTGATGCAATAACGTTGGTCAAGTCATTCCACCATTTTGTAAGATGAAAATCCAACTTAAGGCTATATCCTACCGTACTAAGTTTAATTGCCACTGAATTACGCTTACTACAAGTAAGAAAATGTCGCAGATGTGCATGAAGCCCACTACATCCCCCTAAAGAAGTACAACGCCGTTTCTTTATTTATTTTTGGCAAGGAAATAAATGTAGGATGCTTGGAAGACCTAGAATATTCATTAATATTTAGAAATAGATTTTTTTAAATTGTAAAAAATGCGCCCATTATATCAAATTTGTAAATAAATTGACTGATAACTTACTTGGGGAAAGAAATCATTCATAATAGAAATTTAAAGGATGACTGATGCAACTTAAACTGAATCAGTTTATGGCATCCTAGATATTAGGCATAAGAAGAGAAAAAAGATTAAACTGACAAGAATAACAATTAATTACATAAAAGATGACTAAGGAAGGTTGGGTATGGAGTAATTTAACAGCACAATGTACTTATACTTAAATTACTCAAAAAGATAAATCAAAGTGAGTAAACAAAAGAAGTATCTTACAGAGAAACATAAGATCTTACCATAATGGCAGACATAAAAATAAATGTCAGATATGGACAACATGTAATTAATTAAGGAAAGTTGTGACAAAATGAATTTGTTGTGAAATGGCAAAATTTAAAAGGAAATGTGCAATCTGATGTAAAATATAGAGGTAATAAAATCATATCAAACTTTGTTCTTCTGCGTTCAATCTCAAACTTCTGCAGATTAGCAGGATGTCCAGATAACAGAATGTTTTGCAGCATTATTTACAGCTCTGCTGTGATATCTGTGCCTTTTGGTCTGACACCAACTTCAGTATGGTTTGGGGAATTCACTTTGACCCTATATGAGATGGGACAGCCAACTCTACCCCATAACCTCCTTAGTAACCTCTTACAGCGCATGTTGAAGGTAAATAGTTTTGTTATTCTTTGGCCTCCCCCTTTGGGCTCCTGCAACACATGGACAAGATCAATATCCATAATGTGCTCTAAGGAGAGAAAGACAACAAACCCCAAGAAAATTTGTTTTATAAAAATGTCAGAAGAAACAACATGTACCACCAAAATGTGCACCTTGAAAAAAAGTGTATGTGTGTTTGCCCAGTGAATAAAAATCAATAATTATAAATTACTCACAGAAAACAATAGTCTCTCTCAAAACACAACATCTAGATGCAAGTATGACAATCTGGAGCACCATTAACTTAGGATCCATGTGTGATTAAAGGCAATACATCTGAATATTTAATATTCCATTGTCCATTGACAGATCATCCAGAACTGTAATTTTTCAGATTAAATCCTGAACTGCAGTTGTTTGCAGAACATATGAACTGTAGTTGTTTGAAGATTAGATTCTTAATGTAATTTTTGTAGAATATATCTTGAACTTTAGTTGCTTGTAGAATACATTCTGAACTGTGATTGTTAGTAGATAGAATTATAGGTGTTTGAACTGTAGCTTTTTGCTGATTACATTCTTAGATGCAGTTGTTTGCAGATTTGATTCTAAATCATAATTGTTTGTAGATTAGATTCTGAACTGTAGTTGTTTTCAGAATAAATTCTGAACTGAAAACGGCAGGTCTTATACATAATTTCTATTCTGGAACCTGTTTTCTGATGTAGCAAATCATAAACCCTTACAAGTAACAAAAATGACAAAAGGAGAAATGTTATTGCTAGTTATACAATTTTCCTTTCAGTCACTGTAATAAATGGAGGAGAGAAAGCAAGTACCTAAAGCTATTATGCTGAAGTTGGATGTGTTGCTCCAAAAAAGCACAGCTAGATACCAGCCACGTTGTAAACTGCACTAAATTCCATGTTCCGAACTATATCCTACTAACCAGCAGTGGATTTAGAGCAAATGCAAAAGAATGTATCAAACAAAAATCATGAAAATAGGTTCCATGATGATGAAAATTATAATAAATATAAACGTATACCATTTCTGTAATATATACCCGTAGATCATTCACAGCTATCTCATAATATTCATGCAAGTAGGGCCCATATCTATAAAAACACGTAAATCTTCAGGGTGATAGGGACATTGCATTATTTGCATCAATAGTCATCCAACAATGTTTAACTTCAGTGGTGCAGATGATGGTAGAAAATCATGACAGGTCCATTCTGTGATGCATGACCATTATTTTCATACAGACAGTAACCTTTCATTAAGTTATGTTAGTGTCTCTCATAATACATTATGATAGGCTTAGTTCACAAAAATATAAACTGCATATACACAATTCTCAGTCAATTTCACTTTTTGAAGTATTAATTTGTAACAAGTCCTGAATACTTATATAAAGTGTTTCATTATTAAACAACAATTGCAATCACAATTACCGGTACTGTGTGTATATGTGATGTAATTACTCATGATCCTGTACAATAGATAGTACTGTAGATTGTTGCAAGTTTATTCACACATGCTTGTATCTACTGATATAAATCACACTGGTTTACAGAACATACTCGGCTCTGCAGTGTTGAATTTTAAACATGATAATTGGAAGTAGTGATAAATATAGCTGAAAATATACTATAATTATGTGGAGCACACACAGAATTAACAAATATATGATATTCACAAAAAGGAATACTGCTACAAGAGAATGAAATGAGCTTGGCACAAAATCTCTGAATAAGATACACTGTATTAAAAATTATCATTTATCAGGCAAACATCTTAGCCCTGTATAATTGAAGAACCTCTTGGAATGGTTGTGATTTCATAACTGGCTGCCACAATCATCCCAAGTGACCATGACAAAGAATGTGGTTGCTATGGACACCTCTAACAAGAAGGGATGCTTGGTAGCAAAATTTTCTGAAATTTTCTTGACTTGTGAACAAATATTAAATTGTTTGAGCAGTTAATAATATGCATGTTGGTATCTGCTATCTTACAACAAAAAAGTATTCCGCTGGTACTTTATGTGCATGGCTGGTTTCATGCACAGTTGCTCACCTTAGAGGGAACATTACTTCTAAGGGAGCTGAAGGCTATGAATCAATCTCCACATGTTGCAGAAAGGTTGAAAAGCCACAAAACCCCCATAATTTACTCCTCTTAGTAGGTGATAAGTGAGACTGCTGTAAAACTGTATAACAATAGTACTTACATAAAATACTAGGTCGATCAGCTTTACAATGAAGACACAGATTATAGAGTATGGGTATGATAAAATACAAATAACATTACACAAGACAGTATAAACCTCAATGTCTTTTAGAAAATACAAGACAAACAAAGAACAGAAAAAAACTGCAAAAATAATGACACTATCACAAAAACATTAGATGGCAGACATTTAACAGCAGAGACATCCAAGGTAACAATGATTTATATATACAAAAGTATTGTAATAGAGACAAGTATTAAAAAGAATATAGGGAATGATAATGTAATAAAACAACTATGCCTGAAAACAACATGAACAACACAAAGCCCCTCCCCCCAATCTAAATAATTAAATGAATGATTGGTATTAAGTTCAAGAAGTGGTACCAAACCACAATATAAAACTATTTTCAAGGGTGTACTTAGCTCTATTGTCTGTAGCACATGATCTTAATGCAGTGCCCTGAATTTTACAAACACCCCAATGATCAGTTCTACTGAAAAGTATAGTGACAGAAGTAGGGGTTCTGTGGTTAATGAAGATGTTGGCAGAAATGGCCACATAGTCTTTTGCCAGTTTTACCTATATATTTCTTGTCACATCATTTACAAATGATAACATAAATGATGTTATGAGATTCACTTGTAAAGGCATCATCGATTTAAACATTATTCTCTTCTCTGGTCTGATCTTCAAATTCATGCCATATTTCAAGACTTCTATTGCCTATAGGCTTGACTAAAATCTTAACGGCATCTTGGTGCAGTCACCTCAGGGCTAATGTTTCAGACCATTTTGGCATGGTTCATTGCACATGCTGCCATTGCTACACATGTGCCTATGTGTAAAAAAAAATGTTTACCCATAGCATTTAACTGACGTAGGGGCGTGAGATGCTAGCGATCTCACATTTCAGAGGCTCTGCTATATAAGGGCGGTAGCCATCTTCTCCCTTACAGTCTTAACTTTCCGGACAAATCCATTACCCAATTAAGGCTGGGGCAACCCAGGAGCCATTGTGGTCTGAAAAACAATTTCACCTAAACTAGGGAATGAATCCATGATCACGCATATACGAAATCAGTGTGCTAACCAGTGCACTACGCTGCTCCCATTCATATTCCTATTTAGAAAGATGCGCTATTTCATTTCCTAAGGCCACCTTCACTATCAATGATGCCTTCGAATGTGAATCCCGTAACATCATTTACATCATCATTTGTAAGCAAAGTGACAAGAAGTATATTGGTGAAACTGGAAAAAGACTAAGTGATCATTTCTGCTGACATCTTCATGCCATTAACCACAGAACATCTACTCCTGTCGCTATACGTTTCAATGGTGTTGATCATTGTGGTGCCTGTGATATTCTGGAAACTGCATTAAGATCATGCACCCCTGATGATAGAGCTAGATACACTCTTGAAAATAGCTATATATTACAGTTTGATACCCTTAAGCCATTTGGTCTTAATACCAACCATTGATTTATATATTTAGGGACATGATGCTTTTGTTGTGATGTCGTTTATGTTTTCAGACATAGTTGTTTTATTATATTCTCATTTGACATATTTACAAAAATGCTCATCTCTATGACAATAGTTGTGTATATGTATGTAATTGTTACTTGGATGTCTCTATTGTTAAATATCTGCCTTCTAATGTCTTTGTGAAAGTGCCATTACTTTTACAGTTTTTACTTTTTGCCTTGTGTTTTCTTGAAAAAACCTTAAAGTTTAAACTGTCTTGTATACCATTATTTATATTTATTCGTACCCATACCCTATAGTCAGATAGTCTATGCGCTCATTTTAAAGCTGATCAACTTTGTGTTTTATGTAAATACCTCTAAGTAGGAGACCTCATAGCATTGTAGTCAGATCAAATTTGCAGTCCTCTAGGTAGGAAATACAGGTCTGGAGAAACCACCCCATTGCACATAGGAAGTAAGAGATAAGTGTTTGTAATTCCTGGGGATCAAAACAACAAACCTATTTACTTTGTGTCAAAGTCTGTTGCTGTGGTATGCTAAATGAAGTGTTCATTAGATGATATATTTTTGGAAACATTGAAAGGACACTTCTGCAATATCTTTATCAAATATCTCATTTTCTTATAACAGACCTATGATGTTCTTCAAGTGATGCTCTATTCTGAAGTTTGTATGGATGTTCTGAACTCATGATTCTGAATGAGTTGACTGATTGCAGCTAAGACATGTTTAAAAACTCAGTGATGTCTCTGATTTGTTACCTTGGTTAGTATTTTCCCTGTAACCATGTCTTCTATCACCAATTTTCTCAAGCTATTCTTTTTTATATGGCCAAAAAAAACAAAAAAAAACTTAGTCTCCATATTATATTACTTAAGTGCCATTGTTCTTTCACTATAAATGTTCATAGCACATTGTCTACTTAGCTCACTTGGCAAAAAAAAATAAAGCTAAACTTGGTCAACATCTATTGACAAAAATGTTTTATAAAATATTACACAAAAGGATGACCCTGTTTTAAACATCCATGATGCTAATGATGTCTAGTAAGTTTTTACTAGTGCAACAGTAAACGAAGAGTATATTCTGTGTTACAAATGTTACAAAAAACCATTGATTGGTACCAGGGTTCATACCAACACTTGAATTAAAACTGCATACATTATATTTTTTAAACCGATACAATAACAAATACATGTCAAGAATGAATAAAAAAATGTTTATGTACAATTTTTTTTTTAAAAAGGTGCATTATAACATGGTGTAATTTTTAAAGTCATTTTTGGAACCACTTATTTTTCAAACAATAAAATTAATTTTAGAAACACCAACTATGAATAGTTAATGATGCACTATAATAACAAAAGCTGGGCTACTGAGCTGGTTCAGGGAACATCTGGAGTAAGACAAGATTGTTTATTCACTTTTTAAAATCATATAAACCAATATGGATAGCATTATACATTCAAATGTTATAAACCTTACTGGGTGTCAACATTTTGAACGTAACAAGCAGTTTTTCTGCTGAACATTGTCTATTCCATAGCCAGATCACAGATTTACTGGCCCACAAATACACCATATTTCAAATATACCATACTTTATGCCGCAAGATATGGAAAAGCGGAATATGGCCAGAAGAATGGCAAAAGTCAGTATACATACCCTTGCCAAAGAAAGGAGACCTTCAACTATGTACCAACTACAGAATAGTAGCACTAATTAGTCAAGCCAGCAAAATACTACTGCAGATCATAATGAAAATAATACAACGCAAATTAGAAACAGAAACTCGTGAAGTTCTAGCTGGTTTTTTAGCAAGAAGAGGAACAAGAGATGATATATTCAACGTGAGGAATATAATTGAGAAATGTAGAGAATACAGCTTAGACCTTTATATGTGTTTCATAGATTACATCAAGGCATTTGATTGTGTTAAACATCACTATGGTCTATCATGGGAGATATGGGCTTCCCCAAAAATCTAATACATCTTAATGAAACACTATATCACGAATAAGCAGCAGTAAGAGTGGAGGAAGAAACATCTGAATGGTTTGCTGGTCAAAGTGGAGTGAGACAAGAGTGCACTCTCTCCCCTTATCTTTTTAACATTTATGAAGAAAATATAATGAGACATATAAAAGAAGAACTAGAGGAAAATGAGTTTCATCCATTAAATATCGGTGGGTACAAGATTCCAGAAATAAGTTATGCAGATGACACAGTCCTCCTTACTACACATCCTTAAGGACTGAAAAAGCTAATGACAACAACAAAGAAATACAGCGAGATCCCAAATCTATATCTAAACTCACAGAAAACAAAAATTATGACAACAGACAAAACAAAGATCAAACCAATAATCAACATGGACAATATAGAACTAGAATGTGTAAACTAATTTGAATATCTGGGAGCAAATATAAACAGTTCTGGAGATTGTTCAGTCGAGAACAGAAGAAGACTCGCAAATGCAACTTTGAAAATTAACACAAATGAGAAAGCTATGACAAAGTTGTAATAACGAAACTAAAGTAGCCCTTTTATAATCATGTGTTTTCCCAATGGCAACATATGGATGTGAGACTTAGGGTTTATCACAAGACAATATCAAAAAGAATAAATTTATTTGAAATGAAGAGGTACAGAAAGATCTTATAGATCCTACAAATATCACGGACAAAGAAAAAGAACATTGAAATTTTGAAATTACTGAAACTAAATGAAGGGTGGCTTCTAAATACCATCATAAGAAAGAAGTTACAGTATTTTGGACACTTAAAGTGACATGATGGTATTGAAAGGCTGATTCTAGAGGGTAGAGTGCCAGGTGAGAGAAGAAGACCAAGAAAACGATGGACCAGCGACATTGAAGTGTGTGCACAGAGAGACATTCAGAGTATCCACAATGAAGAAAATGTTCTGGAATGAATATGTCACTTAATATATATACTGACACCTTATGATTTCATAACATAATCACTCATTGAGCTACCATACTTTCCTCTGTCAGTTATGGGAGTTACTGACACATGATTACATAACACAAAATCATTCATCAAGCTTCCAGACTTTCTGTTATGCTAGTCATCAGTCACGGCAAAGCAAAAATTGCACTGAACTTTAAAAAAAAAGTAAATTAACACAAAAATTGAATAGTAGACATGAATGACAATTATGCATACATATAAACTTAATAAAATATAATATAATGATATATATCAAGAAAATACACTGCTATTAAAATACTGGTACCAAAAATAAATATAAAGTATATGCTGTATTATTTTCTTTAAAGTTATGGGAAAAAACACATTCTCACAGATATAACTAAAATACCATACATATGTGTTATCATACAAGTAAAATAAATTGAACTGCCACACAGAAGTGAAGTGTTAATAACTTTGTGTATGTTGGTATTGCTCTTAATAGAGGGTGGATGCCATTCATCTGAATCAGTTTTACTTTGCTGGAACTTAATTCTGGTACCTATATTTAGGCTCTTGACTTGGGAGTTATATCAGTAAAAAACAATTGGCTGCTACTGACAATTGAACCATAATCATTCTCATTCTGTATAGAGTCAAATGCACATAACACTAACCACTCCAACAACTACTAGTGTATTGATATAAATATACACAAAAAAAAAGATGCATAACAGATTACAGCTCTGAAGCTATCTTGCCATAGAATACAAATAATGTAAACACAAACTAAATATTTAATTTTATTCATTGGTGACATACAGAAAATACTACAAAAATCAAATTATACTGCAATCAATGTATGGGTAATCTGCCTAAATGACAATTTCATATTATAAAACAACAAACAAAATAAGACCACTCAAACTCATAAAGTTTTGCAATGAGACAATTTGATTTTGTTCAAAACCTAACCAAGTACACAGAAATAGTATAAATAATAATCCTTTCTTATTGTTTGATCTATATGAAATTTATGAAAACATATATTCCATGCCAACGATGTCTTGTACAAATTTAATAAGATTTTAAAATGTTTTAAAAGCTTCAAAAATTATCTGAAGCGAGCAGCTTTTTTTAAGAACAAAAAAACACAGTAAAATACATTTTGCAATAACTCACCCCTTGCACTAGAGATGCATCAGTAGCCAGCCTAGTTGTGAGAGCTCCGACACTGTTCTTCGGGTTATCAAACCAAGAAACATCCTACAAAAAATGTTACAATTTATACTATTTTACCAAAATGTTTTACAATTTATACTATTTTACCAAAAAATGTTACAATTTATACTATTTTGCCAAAAAATATACTAAAATTACCAACTTATTTCAGCCATTATTAGTTCTTTTTCTGCGTTCATTCTTAAACTTCTGCAGGTTAGCAGAACTTAGCCCAGAGAACGGAAAAGCTGTGTCATGATTTACAGCTTAGCTGCAATAATAACTGAACCTTTCAGACTGACACATCCAACTTCAGCATTGCCTATGAGTAACTTTGACACTTTACAGTATGGGACACAGCCAAGTACATCCTCAAAGCCTCCTTAGTTGCCTCTTATGACATGCCTGGCATGTAACAGTATCATCCTTCTTTGATTCCCTTTTGATTCAGGTAAAACATTGGCATTATCATTAGTTAATGTGTGTTCTCACAAAAATGTCTGCTTTCATTTGTATAGACTATAAACAAGTTCAGTGAAGTTTTGTAGGAACTCTAACTTTTCAATGCTGAACCAGTATATTATATGAACTTTTGTATGTAAACTTGTGTATGATGCTAGGAAAATATAATAATGATGAGTAATAATATTTGATAAAGTTGTTAAATATCTATTCATGATGTAACAATCAAACCACAACATTTTTCTGTAGTGATTTGTTTAGGCAATATAGTTTAGTAGGTTACCAATTCTTTTTTAGCAGTTTAGATGCATAGTTACCTGTGGCAGGGTTTGAACCTGGTATCTTGGCCATATGGAACTAGTTATCTACCACTGATATAGATTTGGGCAAATTATTTAAGATAAAGCTGGTGAAATTTTAAACTGATGTATTTTTGCAAACATTCTTATTGGTGACAAAATTAATTAATTAGTCAGTGTTATTTTTAGTATGCTCTTCTGCATTTATTCTCAAACTCCTGTAGATTAGAAGGATGTAGTACAGAGAACAGAATATTTTGTAACATTTTATATGACTGATATTTGCACCTTTTGGTGCATCATATCCAACTTCTGCATGGCATATTTGTTTTTGACAGACCCAGGCACATAACCCCATGCCAGACTCTCTTAGACATTTTTTACAGCATGAATAGTGGGTAGCAATTTTACTATTCTTTGCTCTTCTTTTAGGGCCCCATGAACACATGAATAAATCTTAATGTAATGTTCACATAATTTAAATGATGTTGTTGAAGACAAAGAAAATAATCAAAAACTATAGTTTGCAGTAGAAATAGGTACTATTGTTGGGAATAATACAGTACTCTTGTTGAAGATAGTAAAGTACTGTGTTGGAGATAATAAAGTATTGTTATTTGTGCCAAAATAAAGTGCCATTTTTATTGGGAAAAAAGTTCATGTGAAAAAATTAAAGTGCTGTTGCTTTTGGAAACAAAGTTCAGGTGACAAAATTAAAGTGTTGCTGGTGTTGGAAACTTGATGTGATGTAGGTGGAAAAATCAAAGTGCTGTTGTTGGTGAAAACTTGGAATGATGTAGGTGACAAAATTAAAGTGTTATTGGTGATGAAAATGAAGTGATACATGTGACAAAATATAAAGTCTAGTTGGTGGTAGAAACTTGATGTTATGTAGGTGGAAATATTAAAATGTTGGTGGTGATTGAAAATGATGTGATGTAGATGACAAAATATAAAGTGTTGGTGATGGAAATTGGAAGTGATATATGTGACAAAATATAGTGTTGTTGCTTACGACAAAATAAAATCTTACAATTAAATATTGAATTAAAACAAGTTACCTGTCTTAACATTGACCTAAATGTTAAATCCCTGAGTCTGGAAGTAAGTGCTTCACCAGATCGACCAAACATGTAGCCCTAGCACAGAAATAAAACAAACAGTATTTATATAATTGTTCCATGCTATATTTTACTATAATTTGACATGGATATTGAACTCACACTGCAGTTTTTATTTTGATAGATAAATTTAGAAAAGAATAGAAAGAATTATAGAATGGGAAAAGTGTAAATAAATGCTTCCCATGAATTGTATGATAAATTATGTTAATAATAGTGTTTTGAGTATGTTCACTTAAAATATATAAATCAATTTTTTCATAGCATTTACTTATCTTATATGTACAATCTAGTATAACCACCCTTACAGCATGAATAGCGAGTAGCAATTTTACTATTCTTTACTCCTCTTTTAAGGCCCCATGAACACATGAATAAATCTTAATGTGATGTTCACATAATTTAAATGATGTTGTTGAAGAAAAAGAAAATAATAAAGTACTATTGTTTGCAGCAGAGACTTGAAGTTTTATTCTCCTATATAAAACTTCTCTGTTTTATAGACTACATGAAAACATTTGATAAAGTTAAACATAGTGAAGTTATACACATGCTAGAGAATTTGAACATTGACAATAAGGATTTAAGAATCACCAAGAACATGTACTGGCAACAAACAGCAGCAATAAGAGTAGGAAAATTTTTTCTATAAATTGGCCCTTTTGAACACATAAAAGAAGGAGTCAGACAGGGATCCATACTTTCACCAGACCTGTGCTCTTTATACAGCGAAAACATAATGTGTGCAATAGTAGATATCCCAGGAATATCAGTGGGAGGACATAACATAAATAATTTGAGATATGTGGATGACACTGTTCTGATTGCTAAAAGTGAGGAAGACCTTCAAGATTTAATTAATTAGTAGTCACAGAAAGTAAATAGAAAGGCCTCTTCCTAAATATCAAGAAAACAGAAGTAATGGTTATTTCAAAGAAACAAAATACCACACATTGCAAGATCAAAGTGAATGATATAGTATTAAAACAGGTCCACCAATTTAAATATTTAGGTGCAACAATTACAGCAGATGAAAGAAGTTCAACAGAAATAAGAAGCAGAATAGGACAGGCAAAAACAACATTCAGAAAAATGAAAAATATATTGTGTAATATGACGTTTTCATTGGAAGTGAGAAAGAGAGTTCTGCAGTGCTGTATAACTCCTATTCTAACATATGGATGTGAGTCTTGGACAATAAACAAACTGGAAAGTGGGAAATTAGAGGCAATAGAGGTGTGGTTCTATAGAAGAATGATGAGAATACCATGGACTGCCAGAAAAACTAATGTAGAGGTGTTGAAAGAGTCACATGCAAAACGGACCTTAATCAATAATATAAGTAAAAATGTATCTTCATTTTTTGGCCACTTCATGAGACAGGCAGGTTTGGAGAACATAGTCACAACAGGCAAAATTGAAGGCAATAGAGACAGAGGGCGACAACATGAGAAAATATTAGACAGTTTGACAACCTGGCATGGCTGGGAAACAACAATGATCTTGATACATAATAATGTGGACAAAGAGCTGTGGAGAGCCATGACCACCTACGCCAGCCGTCATGGCACCATATGATGATGAGTATAACCACATACTGGTTGACAGCAAAGTTATCACCAGCAATTGTTAAAAAACAATTTGAGAATTAAATATAGTAATGGCTACCTGCAAGAACATTGTGACTAGACTGACAAGGCCAAGGCCAACAAATATCAAACTGTAAATTCGGACTCTTCTTTCTTGTTCATCTTTAGATTCAGAAAACACCTGCAAATAAAGAGGTTTAATAAAATCTCAATTAGTATTTACTTATTCTCATTCAGTTGAATATAAAACATAAATTATCTGTGTTATTTTGATCATTGTCAGATCAGAAAAGGGTTGCAACCATGCAATGTTTGTTGTTTATCATCTAGAAGTTTGGTCAAAGTGTATAAGTCATGGACCACTGAATCTTCTAGAGCAGCTGAGTTCTAAACTCTTTAGCAGTCAATGTCAAGCTAAGGAACTGTTTGCCGTTATTATTCTAGGAATGTTTGTGGATTTTTCTACATTTCTGCAACATGCTGAGTTGACATCATGAGGTTCAGCTTCCATGGTGAGCCTCCTTTCATGTTAGTAGCATAGACAATGGAGAGGGTAGGGAAGTCAGATATGTATATTCTGGTATCCAAGGGGCTCTCTAGTTATGCAAGGCTAACATGTTAAACTAATTCTGGACTCTCCTATGAAATTATACACAAAGTTGCTTATTACCACACCCATCTATTCATAAACTATTCCCATCTATCTAGTTCTTCTGGTTCTCTCAGTGCAATGTTCTATACTTGGTTCTCTAAATGTTGTACCACAAAAGGAAGCAGAACTGTACAGATGAAATACTGTGAACAAGAGGAAATTATCACTATATTGTCATCTATTAAAAGTTTACTATTGCATGATGGTTCGCATGACATACAGATAACTATATAATATGTTCAGGATTTATAAATTCAAGTCCTACAGATCCTTTTATGCTGGTTCAGCCAACTGGGCATAATAAAGTCCCAATAAATCCTCTCATGAAAAAAATCGAGGCAGAGTTTTGAACCAGATCTGTTCGGCTGGCATCTATTCACCTCCAAAACTGAGTCAACATATTTTCCATATTTGACAAACCGCATCTATAAAGAGAAGTATATGATGCCTAGAATTATATTATTTATCCATTCAGAGATCTCAGTTGATGTTAGTCATGTGACATTTTAAATATATTTCTAGTCACATTATGTCCTCATTTATTGTATGTCATCATAGTTATTATGATGGAATAGTTGTAGAGACCTTCACCTATCACCCTCATTACATGTTTAAAGTTTAAGCACTTCAATAATTTAATACTTAAAAAAATATATATTTGAACCTACACTCAGAATTTCACTGAATATGACGGCAAATGCTGGCTGTACTCCTCCATTTACAATAGCGCCAAAGCAACCAAGAATTATGAAATACCACTCTGGTGCATTCAACTTCATCAGGCGAGTGAATGGTGCATTTGGAAGTTTCTCTTCTTCCTATAGTAAAAGTAATTAATTACAAAATATATTAAAATGAAAAAAGTAAATATTATAGTAAATTGAAACAGTTAAAAAATATATATTTTTGTTGGAAAGGAAATATTTACAAATATAAATTTACACAAGATACAGGAATCAACCTGTCATGTTCACAATCTCTTAACATATTACCGTAAACATTTATCTACTTAACATTGATTAATCTTAACAGTAAGTTTATTTTCATGGTCCCTCTTCTTCTGCGTTTGTTCTCAAACTTTTGCAGATCCATCGAACAAAATGAATTGAGTCCTGGTTTATAGCTTGGCTGCAATATCAGTCTTTCTGCCTGATACATTAGACCAGCATGGTTTCTGATCACTTTGACTATTATGGGATGGGACAGTTAACTCAACCCTCCCAAAAAATTCTTAGTCACATCTTATGGCATGGCAGGTCACAGTGCTGCTGTTATTTATTCCTCTTTCAGCTGCAGCAACGAACAACAAATGGCAAGAAAAATTTTTCTCCGGACAGTACACTAAAATAAATCAATTTTTGAGTGTATATGCCTTACAAAATTCCAAGTCAAGTCTAGGTTAATAAAAGCAAAACACTGATATTGTTTACCTCTTCTTCTTCCTTACTGCTCACAACAGAAATTTTCCTTTGCATCTCTCTAGACATACCACGCTGAAGCAGTTTCTTTTCTGGACTATTAACTGCAAATTCTTCAATCTCAGATTCTGATGGAATATTATTATAACAGATGCTATATTTTAAATGATTCTAAAATAAATACATATATGTATTTAATATATATGTATTTATAAAACACATATGTCAAGCTAATATATATATATACATACAACTATAACATTTGGAAGACAGAAACCTCTGTAAATATGCATATCCAAAATACAAGAATCTCAAACTTTGTGGTACATGGTCAAAAGGTTAGAACATTGATCTCACATCCCTGAGGTCCACTATCTGACTCCCAGTAAGAAAATTATTTCTGTCAGTAGTTAAATTTAAAAATAAATCTTACCCTGTATTAGATGTGGCCAAGGGCATGTGGCCTTTATAATGAGCAACAGGTATCACCATCCTACAACACTCTAACAGGAAACATGCAGTAGTGAGTTCCTTTTTTTCAAACAGTTGAAAGGAATGTCATAATGCTTCCATGTGAATCCCAGGGATAGATACAACCATGAACATAAAGCACAACCATGCAGTGGATTTTTAAAAAGAAATTTGCAACTAAAGTTTCAATTTTTTTGGCCAGCACTAGAGATAGAGTACAACCAGCCAAATGTTTATGTGCAGGAAGATTTACTAATGACAGGTAAATATCTTCAAATGTCACTACCCACTGACACAACTCACAAGTCTATAAAAGTTAGTATATTCCAACATCTTTCTGACTGGTAATGCCAGTGAAGCTAATTCTGCATGCTTCCATTATGTCCTCACTTGTGGGCTGATTGTGCTCTGGAGAAATTGCAATGAAAACAGCGCATTTTCCAAATATCTGAGATTGACTGACTTATAACCTAGAATACACTCCAAGAACTGCAAACAGAAAGTCTGATATCTCAACGGTGGCCCACCAGACCAACTATCATGCAACATAAATTCCTAATAGATACATGCCTGTATAATGAAGCTTTCCTCCTGTAGAAACCCTACATCACTTCATCTATACAGTTTCTTGCTTTACTCCTTTGAGTAGGAAATGTCTCCTAGCACTACATGTTGAATGTTCTGGGTATTCAAGAAAACTTCTGGGAGATGTCACAAAAAATACAAGAGCTTTATTGCTTGTAATTTCTGGATTGTCAATAAAAACACTCTCCCAGAAAAAAAAAATGGTTCCAGTGCTTGTGAGTGGCATGAAAAGAGCAAGCAGTAGACAGATATGAAATCTCTTAAATTCGGAGGATATAATTCTTTATCTGGAATACTGGCACAAAGAAATATTGCAACCTGTACTTAGCTGTCACCTGCTGGGTAGAGACATTGGCTGACGATACGATCAGGCTGGGATTTAGGGAATATGGCATGTGACACAAGTATAGTTAGATACTGTTTGGGCAGATTGAGGAGCAAATTTAACCAAAATTTAACCAGACAGCCACAGAAACCTTTTAGCCTGCATATCCTTTAACATCTGCTGTGAGAGAATTAGCAAGCATGGATTTGCTGGGAGTACAATGATGATGTTAATGAAAAAGTGGTTGATAAATAAGAGGAATAGTGGAAATTGCATTTGTTAAGTAATTTAATATGTCAACAATATATAAGAACATTAATATTTTATTAATACCATCCATATTCATATTCCCATAGCCCATGGTAGTGGTAACACATTGGATGCACCAACAGTCCTCCAGCAATTTATATCTTCAACAGTGTGGACGAGTGAGGAAATGTTGTGTCCATACTTGTTGTCCATGTTTTTATTTGTCTTCCTCTGCTTCTTCCATATTGAATGGATCCCAGCATTATTGGTTTTTTTACAAGAAATCATTGGCAAACATGCACATTTTCATTGTTTCACTAGTTTTCTTTTAATACAAAAGTTCATCAAATAAGAATAGCATGCATCTATTTAAATTTATTCAGAAGTGTTTCCAATTTTATCAAGCATGAGATCTTATTTTTATGACTAAAGGTACATTAACATAATAGGGAATTTAAAATGAAATACTACATACCTTCATCAGTTTTTACTTGTGACTGTGGAAAAACAAATAAAAAAATTAAACTAAATAAATCTTATTATTGAAAGCATGATGGAGAAAGGAAACATATTTTCCATACAAATCACATTATAAATATATATCTTCATATATTTTTTTAGCAAATATTTTTAGCATTTAAGTGTACACACTCTATTTAGATTAAACAAAATGGTCTAGCATACAAAATTATTGAAATTTAATATTGTGGGCAACTATCTCTGTCGATAAGATGCAAGACAACAACAAACAAAAAAGGTAAATCGACCATGGTTTGCTTTGAGATAGGTGACCAGGGATCCAGTGCTCTTGTATGACTGGCCTACTAGCAATATGGTTTCAGATGCCTACCATTCAATAAATGTGGAAAAAAACATTGAATGTATAAGCCACCACTGCCAAATTTGGATGTGTTAGATCATTAGTGCAAATAAAATAGTGATACAATACATTTCCATTCTCTGGACCATATCCTGCTGGAAATCTAGTAGGACCACTGTCCTGTAATACAAGAGATCTAGTGGAAGTTGAGAATTAATGCAAAACAAAAAAAACCATGAATGTTAAATATTTCTCTATTTGGAACATAACAAGTGGTAGTAGTAGCAAACAATTCTTTTAAAAGTGGGAAACTTAAGAGAAAAAAAAACAATGTACTTCACAAACCTGACTGGTCACCAATTGGTAGTAGATTCCTTGTTTCAACATTAGTTCATCATGGGTTCCTTTCTCAACAATGACACCTTTGTCAAAGCCAACAATAATGTCTGCAGTTTTAATGGTTGACAATCTATGCGCAATTACAAGTGTGGTCCTTCCTTTTCGAGCCTTTAAAAACATTTATTTATGTCATTTAATTCGTTAACATATAATGGAAAAAATGTATTAGTTAATAAAACCAATGTATCAATTAGCTAAAAGAATAAATATCACTGTTATCTTAGCAAACCTGTAGGTATTTAGTTTTTTGCAGTAGATGGACAATGTTATGCAAACTAGCAGTTCTTGTAAATAACTTATTTCACACACATCTGATTTGTCATCATGGATGGGCTTGCAGATACTTTAACTAAAATTATCTTGTCATTGCATGTTACATGTCTAAAGTGTCAAAGGGAGTTACTAACTTAAAGAACAGAAAATTGAAGTAGTTTAGAAGAAATGCTACTTTGTCAAACCAATACAAATAAATTGAATGGAATGCAACAGGTATAATACATAAAAATCATACTAAGAAACAGCATATGCATTTTTATGTAAAAGTTCTTCATTCTTTAGAAATTCATAAGGTCACAGTTGCTTCAATTTATATTGCTCTGCTTTCTGTTGTTATAATCTCCATTATTTGGCCCTTGCGATATGCTGTTTCCACTTAAGATGGGTAAAAATGAGACTCTAGGTATGTAAATTTGATTTCAGATGAAAGATTTATTTGATATAGGACATCCAGATAGAGTAGGTAATTTCTTTTGTATGTTAATAAGTTAAAAAATAACTGCAAAGCTTCCCATAGTCGACTATGGGCAGAGTTTTGTTGTTCTTACCATTTTGTTTGCTACTCTATATTGTTTTTATGTAAACATTGCAAAAAAAGAAATTCTCGAGATTTAGATCATGTCATTTATATTTATGCCCAATGTAATGGGGCATATATAGCTTCTTCAGTGTTCATTCTCAAACTCTTGCAGATTAGCAGGCTGTAATCCAGAGAATAGTACAAGAACTGTTGGAACAACATCTGTAGTCAAATATTTTGAAAAAGTAGAGACTGAAATTGTTCGGTCACTTAATGATAATGAACCCTTATTGGTCAGCAGCAAGAGCAGACATGAAAATGAAAACAGCAAGATACAGAGGAAGACCAAAAAGAAGGTGGATTGAAAAAGTTATCAACATTCTGTTACAATATTCCTGCATATCAAGCGACCAAACATTCCATAGCCCGGAAACCTATCAGCATTCAATCATATGACACCTTACAGAAAAAAACAAAGAAAAGATAATATAATATAGATAGAATCCAGAGAATGGAATGCAATGCATCATGGTTTACATATGGCTAAATATAATATCACTACTTTCAGTGCAAGGACTGAGGTTGAGGTTATTACTAAAACCTTCTAATCTCATAGAGACTTTATGAGGGCAGCTATCTTGTCTCAGTTCATGCTATGAAAGATTCCCTCTATAGAGTAGATTACCTCTAAAGCTGCTTACTTCTCCTGGAATCATATGGATCTACCATCACAGTAATGAAAGCAGAAAACTTAATACAATGCATCTATAATCTGAATTGAAGATGGATAAAAAAAGATTTACTTAAGTTATTTCACGAACACTGGAAAGCTGGGTATGGACTATGCAAAAGATGAATCCATACTTCAATTTTAACATCTTGGTATTAGGAGTGATATGAGTAGGAATAGGAACCCGATTGGCAGAGAGAAAGATTACAAGGGAGCGAGGGAAATTCTCAGCATCCATACCTTTTGACATCTACTGGGGGTGACAGAGAACATATTTTGGTTTGCCCAGAGTACACAAACAATTTCTATGAGAATATGTATGAAAATATAGAATAAAATGAGAAATAATACATATGCCTGTCGTACCTTGTCTAAAGCATCTTGCACAATGGCCTCACTCTCAGTGTCCAAAGCAGAGGTGGCTTCATCCAACAAAAGAATTTTGGGATCTCTGACAAGGGCACGGGCAATAGCAATTCTTTGCTTCTGTCCACCACTCAGCTGGGCACCTCTTTCACCAACCATAGTGTCCAATTTCTAGATGACACATTCAAAAGACTCAAAAATTACACTAACTTTGTAATTAATTAGTAATAAAACAAATAACAAGTTGGCAGTTTTCATAGCATATTATGTATATTTCTCTTTGCAATATGAACCATTGTTTTACTGGAAGTGGGTCATGGTGACACAATTATTGTACACTGACTTATAGCCCTGTAATAAATGTTGAACTTCTAGTTTAAGTAGAATTGATTGAAGATGAATTGTTTTACCAATGAAGTAGAATTATTTTCAAACACAAAGGGCTTGCGTTGAACTCAGCATTAAAAAAAATAGGTACTCTGGGAAAGTAAAGGTAAATGGAGTGATGCAGAAAAAATACCACAACATTATAACTATTGGCCACAGCAAATACAGGCTAAAAACTGTTCTCTATATGCTTTAATGTTGTTGTCTACTATGTTTTAGAAGGGAACATCACCTTAGCCATTGGGACTTTCATCATATAGTTCCCTCAGGTGTTGTCTGCTTTATTTCTGTGAGATGGTATATCTACCAGACAAAAGAATATTTTCTTCAATTGTTTCACCAGTTGCTTGCTCCATATATGATATGTCCAGTGTCCAAATTGATGATTTGCACATCAATCTTACTTACCAAAGATACAGAATAAGAATTATTTCTATAACCACACAGACTAAATAGTCTTATTAAGATTGGCTTCAGTATGTCTTAGAAATGTAGACAATACAATTTGGTAATTTTTAATCCCAGCACAACTATATAAAATAGTAGTAGTACATCCCAGAGTCCTTTATGGTGTGGAGGACTGTGTAGGAATCAAGTTTTGTCTATTTCTTAATGTTTCAATCCATGATTATCTTCATCCCCCCTCCCCTGCTTTTTCTATCCTCTATTATTCCTTGAAAGACTGCTTTATCTAGGCATATTTGGTGACATTCTCGAACTATATGTGCTTTCTTCATTCAACTGTTCAAATAGGTGATTCTTTATATACGTTATGCAGACATCTAATTATAATTGACCATTCAATGTGTCTCTAATCAGAATGGTTGCAAAAAGATATTTAGAAGTCATAAAGACAAATCTGGAAAGAGCAGACCTCTCATTGCCATCATAGCATCATGACATCTTGCGAAGGAAGAACAAATTTCAGTATTTACTCACAATAAAAACTTTTAAAACAATTTTATTGGCTTTAAACAACAACTTACATCTGGCAATTTCATTATGAAATCATATGCATTAGCATTTTTAGTTGCTTGAATGATTTCATCCATAGTTACTCCTTCTCTGCCATATCTAATGTTCTCCGCAATGGTTGTGGCAAACAGTATTGGTTCCTGACTGACTAAACCAATGTGTTTTCGCAACCATTTAATGTTAAGTTCCTTTACATTCACACCATCCAAGAGTACCTAATTAACAGAAATATAGCTTTATAAATAAAAGTATTGTCTAATCAAGAATTAACTAGGGGCAATCAGTCATCTATAACACAAATATATGTTACAAAAGTATTATCTGCTTAAATAAGTTATTCAAAAGAAATATGAAAAGGAAAGTGGATGTGGGGTAACAGACTTTCTTTGTTAAAATAACAATTACTGAAATAATATATTGATATAAAATTCTCACGAAATTATAAAAACAATTTCATGTTAAATACATTAAGACTGAAAATGCATGCTAAAATGACAATACAATTTAGAAAAAAAATTCTTAAATTTGTCCTCGTAGACTATTTTAAAACACCAACATTTAGTTGGATAAGACTTAATATAAACAACTGATTGTTTAATTGGCAATTGGTCTGTAGACTGGTGTTGAAGTCATTCAATCATCTGATTCTGTTCCCTTTGTACTCAGCTCTCTTCAACTCAGTATAAGTTTGGATTCAAGTGTTCCTGCATGAGTGTTGTCTGTCTTTCCTTTCATGCTTGATGACTATTACTCTCAATAAAATAAAAGACATTTCATGTATAATATTGCAACAAAGTCAATCTACTCTTATTTACTCTATAGTATTTGTCAACTTGCTCGTTCTGGTAAATTTTTTCTTCTATCCAGCTCATCTTTGCATCCAAGCAATTGTATATATCATCATCATCATCATCAGCCATGCCGGCTGGCATAGGCGGTCATAGCTCTCTGTACAGTATTATGTATGAAGGTCGTTGTTGTTGTTTCTTTGCTGTACCAGGTTGTCAAACTGTCTAATATTTTCTCACATTGTCACCCTCTGTCTCTGTTACCTTCAATTTTGCCTGTTATGACTGTTCTCCAAACTTGCCTGTCTCATGAAGTGGCCAAAAAAAGATTATTGTCTTTTTCTTATATTATTGATTAAGGTCTGTTTCGCATTTGACTCTTTCAACACCTCTACAATAGTTTTTCTCGCAGTCCATGTTATTCTCAGCATTCTTCTGTAGAACCACATCTCTGTTGCCTCTAATTGTATATATAATTGTATATATATATATATATATAGGATATTTAAAAGTCCTTAAGATCTTTTTGTTTTGGGGAAGAGGGGGTGGTTATAGTTCATGTTTTATATCTGTACAGTGCTATTGGCTAGATACATGTGATGATTCTCCTCTGCAGCTAACAATGCTAATTAATATTAGAAATAAATATTAAAGAAACATTCTTGTACAAACCTGGCCCTGAAAGGGGTCATAAAATCTCATCAAAAGAGACACTGTAGTACTTTTCCCACAACCACTAGACCCCACTAAAGCAACTGTCTGACCAGGTCGTGCTTCGAGTGACATCCCATTCAATACCTGAAGAGGATAACCCAAAAAAGATGAGTTTTAATAACTGAAGTTCCATTCTAAAAGTAATGATCAGATTTTATGATTTTATAGTTGAATGTTAATTGCTTTATCTTTATTTTTGACATACTTCACAAGTTATAGAAGGATTAGCGAGTACTAGGGGTGCAAAAAGTATTGCACTGCTCTTGGTGGTCCCAGGGTTAGCAGATAATCAAGATACCAAAAGTACCTCCTCATGATGCACTCTGGAAACAGAAATACAGCATGCTGATTCTGGTTAAACCTTTTGGGGATCATGTCCTTGATGTAGAGACAACAGATAGAAAGAGAGTTGACTGCAAAAGAGAAAGTCAATATCTCCGACACCACTGCGCGAACACTTGCAGTGACACTGTCAACAGACAGTGATGCTATTCAGTATGGTCTGAGCATTGGAGGGGTGACCAATGAAAATGACATGAAAAGGTAGATGCATGGCAAGAGAGGGCAAGACAACATACTGAGTAAAATGAGAAAGCAGTACAACACTAGAGGGCAGTGCCAAGGGTAAATAGAAAGGGAAAACGTTTCAAGGAAACTGGAACTACAAACTCTGTTAGCCCGAGAGACAATCTCCTAGTTACCAGTGCTCATTATGGGCAGAGACACAATCATGGGTGCCTGACAAAGAAAGCAGCCCTGGCCCAACTCTAATGTTGAGCTTTCCTATACCACAAACATGCTCGCAGAGAGAAAGAGTTCCATATTCGATGGGCTCAGGCACAAATGGGAAAAGGTAATTCAGCTTGAGAACATGCCTTGCTCCCAATCACGTGGTGAGACTCAGACTTGGACGAGAGGTTCACAATGTCAATGAACAACACTTTGGCTAAGAAGGGGAAAGAGTCTGTGTCCAACTTTTCTGTTGAGTTCTTCCTAAACCAGAACCAGGCTCACAGATGAGAAAAGGTTCAGTACCCAATGGGCACAGGCACAAAACATCTAACTATACGAGGCAAGTTCACTGACTGTGGAACACCTCATGTGAGTTAGACATGAACAACAATTGTCTCAGCGAAGAGTCATTACACACCCATGGCACCCATCAACAGATAGACAGGCTGTCACAGACTAGGGAAGCCCATTACCCCAAACAAAGGCATGACGAAAATGAATGTGCTGGGCCTCAGATGGCTGGGCCAAAGAGTGAGCCAACTGAGGTGCAAATAACAGTTCAACTGTGGAACTAGCAGCACAACGTTGTTCACGCTCCTCGGCAGAAATCATATGATTTATTCATTGTGGTTATAAGAGAGTGAATGCAGAAGAAGAAGAAACAAGTACTACTGCACTGTAGACTTCTATTTTTGCAGCATGTCTGATTCCTGAATTATCTAAATTATTCTCATATGCACTTTCAAACAAAGAACTGACTTTAGGCAATCCAATTTATTTTACAATCAGAAAAAAACTCAAAAGCTAAACTTCTGGTTGAATGAAGCAGAAACAAATTGTGGCACACTGCGATGGGGCAATGGATTGAGCTGATGTTTTGAACTCCATAAGAGATATAGCATGTGAGAGCGAGACTAGTGTGGATGATGATTCTTTTTCAATGTCCAGGAATAAAGATCGGGGTTTGAAATGCAGTGTTGCTAAAAGTGAACATTTTAGAGGAAGCAGAAGAATGATGGTCAACCAGCACAGGACCAGTACTGTCAGCAGAAGTGTAATGGTGGTTACACTCAGGGAGAGATTGGAGCAACTATGGAAGTGTCCAGTTTGCAGTGATGATGATCCGACAACTAATTAACTAACTAACTAAAAACTGATACATAAAAGTTTTCTTTTCTTATGTAAGCATTCTTACACTCCTGTTGGCTAGCAGGATATAGTTCAAAGAATAGAAAGCATTTTTATAGTTGACAGTCTAGCTATATTTGCACCTTTTGACCTGATAAATCCGAGTTCAGTATGTCTTCTGGTCTCTTTGGCCTGTTGTGGAATGGGACAGTCAATCTAACAGCCAAAGTAATTACTGTATGTTTCTGTGTATAAGCCGAGGACGTTACTTTAAAAGTCAAAATGTGATTAAAGTAAAGAACCTGTGTGTAGGCCGGGGTAGGCCAAGAAAAATACTCGTAAAAATATTGTGAAATTGCGTCAAGAGAAATAATGCGAAAAGGAAGTTAACAAAAACTTTAGCAACAGTAAGAGGCATGGTCATTTTTTCATTTGCCCAACTCACATAAAATGAGTTATGAAAGTTCTTGGTGCGGAAGAGTTTAAACGGGCATTAATTAATTGTTTGTGTTTGGTGTTAAGGAGTTCTGATGTGGAACTGCACAATTCACCTAGTGAATAGTAGTTACTAATTATCTTAGCGCAGGGTTCAGACGAAATTACAGCACACTTCAGAAGACAGTAAATTCTAAGTGGAAAATATGGCAGAATGTATTAATTGTAACCTGCACAAATATTCAGTTCAGGGAGCTCACCATATTAAAAGATCCTGCATTCAAGTAATAAAAATCTGTGGACTTTGTTGCTTCAATGAGATGGTGCAATTATTTTATGAACAGACATTATTTGTGTCTACAAACCCACACTAAGTTCGCACAGAAGTTGCAGAAAGAGCAAGAAATAAAAATGTATTTATTTCAACGTTTCACTATTAAATTCATTTGATTACTAGAAGTTTCCATAATTCACCTTTTTTTTACTCATTGACTAGGATCCATATTCTATTTTGAGTCTGACCAGGGTTAATGTAAAACTGTGACCGTTGCATAGTTTATGCTTTCTATTCGTCTTTACATCACAAAATATCACACTGATTTGTTATGAAATATTACAAATTATTGGGAGTTTTGAGACAATGGATGATATTATTAGCATGTACATTGATGACACCGCAAACTTTACACTTACTTTTACATCTGGCCGAGAAGGATAAGAAAAGTGTATGTCTTTGAATTCAATGGTACCTGTGACAGAAGATGGCCGTAAGCCTTCCTCAGAACTGCTGTCGATGGCTGATTTCTGAAAATATACCATGAAAAACTACTTTTTTCACATTTTCTCTTGTTCACCATGAAGATGAGAATATATACCTTCAAATCTGTCACAACACAACAATTTGTTCTATATTTTAGTACATGAATATATGGGGAGATAAATTTAACAAAATTGACTGCATTTTCTAAATGGAAGCTAAACTGGTCACATTTAAAAAATAAAATTTTTGCTGTTTTAGTTTTTAGATGTGTTGATTTTATCTTCAAACACCAGATATGTCCAAAGTGATCAGGATAGAGCAGTTGATAGTATTTGCTGTTTTGTTTGGGTGTTCATTCTAAAATTTTTGTTAAGTGTCCTCTCCAAACTACACCTATTTTTACTTCCAATTTGTGCTTTTCGATACATACTCATGCCCATTTAAGTTAAAATCATCAGATTGTGCAGACTCTCATAGAGAATTTGAATATGTCTGCTCTGTCCATATTGTGACCATGCCTGTCCAAAGGTTGAACAATTGAGAAACAACTGTTTTTAGTTTCTTCTTCTGCATTTGTTTTCAAACTCCTGCAGTTTAGAAGGATATAGTCTAGAAAAGAAATGTGTTTTTCAGTGGTTTACAGCTTAGCTGTTATATCTGTGTCTTTCAACCTGACACATCTACAGTTCAGCATGGCTTCTGGTTCAGCTTGACCCTCTATCAGATGTGATAGCCAACTCCAAATCTAATTAGATGCCTTCTACAAATATGCATGGTAGGTAGTGGTGCTGCTAATCTTTGCTTCCCTTTAAGGCCCTTTAAACATACTGGCTTGTATTTAGTTTAAACTATTAGTACTTTCTGAAAACGTTTCCATAGTTAGTAGTATAAGGAACATGCACAGCATTTAATGGTCTCCTAAATGCAAAGTGGGAATATGTGTCCCATGTGATTTGGTCCATATAAAAAGCAAACATTTTCAATTTGATTAAAAGGTTTATAAAAACCTGACAGAAAGTAACTTCTTGATGGCCATGTTGAAAATGTAGCCATTTTGAGAGCAATTCTGTGCCAGTAAATTTAACAAAAATACACACAAGCATGTTAGTGTTTCGGGATTTTTTTTAAATGGCTTTCACTTAGTAGTAGACTAAAGCATTTGAATAATAATTTTATGATGTGTCACAAATTATTTAATCATCACTTGTTATGTTTGTTTGTTTAAGAACCCCAGGAATTGTGAGCTTTTGACTCTTACTTCCTATGTGTAGTGGGGTGGTTTTTCTGAGATTTTTTCATACCCAGAAGGTTTCAGCTTTCGGCTTAGTGTAATACCTATTGAAGGAGATTATACTCAATATGTACTCAGAGGGAGTCAATAATTGTAAAGCTTACATAAGAGAGACTCAATATAACGGCATGTCATCTACTAAGGTTTTCTGTTGCATGGTTGGTTTGTCTAGTGGGCCATTGGTGAGACCCATAGATGCAACCTCAAGCATAATCGCTTGATATAGAACTGCTAAATGAGTTATTCTCGAATGATTATGCCTAGTATACTGAATATCTTTTCTGACAAAATAAAATGAAAATAAATAATCATGGTCTCTAAAATATGCCAGGCATGAAAATAAATAAGTCAATAAAGCATCATATAAAATAAAGCAAGAGTGATCTATGGATAATCATCATAACTATAGTTTGCAATGATAAAACGTGCTGAAATATTCTGTTAATATTAAAATACGGATGGTACTCTGACTTGAAAGGATTTCTGTACATCAAAAATGTTTAGGGTATATTTCATTAATTTGATACGTAGAAATATTTTTGGCCAGCTAATATTTGAAATATTAACAGAGAAGGGTTAATATTTCAGAGAAAGACAGATTAAATCAACAAAATCAATATAAATATTAAATAAAATTATTGTTTATGAAACAGAACAATTACAACTTTGCATCAAGTCAGTATATTTATATTTGCTTTACAAAACCCTTCAAAAATATTTCTCCATTATTAGAAAATCCTTTTTGTCTATGAAAAGATCCACATTTCTGTAAAGGAAACAAAGTTAGATAACATTGGTTCAACTTACCAAATCAATTAACTGGAATATAATGTATGCTGCTCCTCGAGCTGTAGCCAGTGACTGGATGTTAGGAGCAGCATTTCCTAGTGAGAATGCTCCAATCAAAACACTAAAAAACACCTAGAAACATAGTTTCAAAATTTAGTTAAATGTGCGTATCTAACAACAGGATGACTGGCATATGGACACATAAATATATCAACTGCAACTATAGAGATAACTATGTACAAAAACAAAATAAATAAACATGAAGACTTATGTGACAACACAGAAAGATATGTGGTAAAGCTTATAATATAATACCATAAATTATATAAACAAAATATGCTCAATATGTAACAATTAACATACTTTATTAAACATACTGAAAATATGTACAAAAACAAAAGAAAACATGCTTACAATGCAAATTTCTAACCCACATTTCAATTGCACTTTACACCATTTTGTCAGTAGCATATGACATTAGCATATCCAGTTCCTGTGATCAGTTGCTTGTCACTTATACACATTAAACACTACAGACAGAGAGGGCCCTTGTGGGAGTCCAAATGTGAACAGTCCTTATGTGCATCTTATGACATGCCACAGTGCTACTTTTGTAAAATCAGTGACTGAACACTAATATTATCACCATCATCAGGTGCCATGCCGGCTGGCATAGACAATCATAACTCTCCACAGAGTCTGTCTCCAGCATTATGTATCAAGCTCGTTGTTGTTTCCCTGCCGTGCCAGGTTGTCAAACTTTCTAATATTTTCTCATGTTGTCGCCCTCTGTCTCTGTTGCCTTCAATCTTGTGACTAAGTTATCTAAACCTCCTTGTCTCATGAAGTGGCCAAAAAATGAAGATTGTCTCTTTCTTATATTATTGATTAAGGTCTGTTTGGCCTTTGACTGTTTCAACACCTCCACTTTAGAGCACTAACATATGCCAAAATAATATGCAGTCAGCTAAATTACTAATGTTACTGAAAACCTTAGATTTATGCAATGATAATTATACTCACAAGGAGCTTTCCTGCATCTCCCTAACAGGAAGTATGCAGCAATGACAGTTTAAAAAAAACAAACTCCACATTTTCTTCAAAAGATCAAGCATGTAAGGTTACCTATAGCAGTCAACAATAACTCCCATGCAATACCCCTCCCCAATTTATTAGTTTGCTTGGAAGAAGCAACTACAAAAAGAAATTGTCCTGGAAAATATAAAAAAACAACACTGGTAATGATCAGTGGTCAGGTTGTGTGCTGAATATTCTTTTTTTCTTCTTCTTCTTCTGCGTTCGCTCTCATATAACCCCAACAAATATATCATATGATTTCTGCCGGGAAGCGCGAAGTACATTGTGCCTCAAGTTCCACAGTAAAACTGTTATTTTCACCTTGGTTGGCCACTCTGTGGTCTGGATGTCTGAGGTTCATCACATCCATTTTCATTATGCTTTTAATTCGGGCAGGCTTCCCTAGTCCATGACAGCCTGTCGCCGGGTGCGTAAGTGTGTAGTGACTCTTTGCCAAGACCATTGTAGTTCACGTCTATCTCGCACGAGGTGTTCCACCGTCTATGAACTTGCCTTGTGTAATTGGATGTACTGTGCCTGTGCCCATCGGGTACTGAACCATTTCTAATCCACGAGCCTGGTTCCGTATGAGGAAGAACTCAACAGAAGAGTTGGACCCTGGCTCTTTCGCCTTCTTAGCCGAGGTGTTGTTCACCAACATCGTGAACCCCTCGCCGAAGTTCGATTCGCGCACCATGCGTTTGAGAGCAAGGTGTTCTTGAGCTGAGCAACCTTGACCCAAAAGCGCCTGATCCCATCGGGTACTGAACCCTTTCTCTCTGCGAGTGTATTTCTGGTATAGGAAAGCATGACAGTAGAGTTGGACCAGGGCTAAATTTGTTGTCCCTTTTGTGCCTGAGCCCATCGGGTACAGAACCCTTTCTCTCTGCAAGTGTATTTCCGGTATAGGAAAGCTTGACAGTAGAGTTGGGCCAGGGCTAAATTCGTTGTCCCTTTTGTGCCTGAGCCCATCGGGTACGTAACACTTTCTCTTCACGAGCATGTTTCCGGTAAAGGAGCTTAGGTAACTAGAAACTCATCTCGAGCCAGAGCTTGTAGTTCCCATTTCTATAGAACTATTTCCCTTTCAATTTGCAGTTGGCGCTGCCCTCTAGCGCTGTTCTGCCCTTTCATTGTACTCAGTATGAAATCTATTCGTCTCTCACCATGCATCTACCTTTTTTTGTGCCTTTATCATTGGCTGCCCCTCCAATGTTCGGACTGGACTGACTAGCGTCACTGTATGTCGACAGTGCCGCTGCATATGTTGGTGCTGGTGGTGTCGGAGATATTGTCTGTCTCTTATGCAGTCAAATCTCTTTCCATCTGCTACCTCCACATTTTCGGGCATGATCCCCAAATGATTTAGTCAGAGTCAGCACGAGTTGCTGCATTTCTGTTTCCAGGGTGCACCGCGAGGACGTACATTTGGGATCTTGGTTATCTGCTAACCCTGGGTCCGCTGAGAGCATTGCATTCCCTTTGCACCCCGTGCTGAATATAGAAAATTATAATGTCTACCTCTTCATGCAAAAAAAAAATAGAAACACTTCTTAAACAATATTTTGCTTGAAACAAAATGTGCAAACACATCACAATCACTAACTTGGCTTAAGAAATAAAGGCTACTGGACCAACTGCTTATTGTTAGAATAAAGTTAATATAATAAAAAACATATTTTAAAACAACTCTTTGAGAAAATATTGAAACAGGTGATGTATAAGAATATCCCGACAAAAGAACGAAAAACAGAGTCTGGTGCATCCTTGACTGTAAAATCAATGAAGAACAAGAATAACAAAGAATGACAGCATGGTGATAAATTATTGAAGAGGAAACCATAGCAATCAGTTATGGGTAGAAGCTATCCAAAATAAATATGGACAGCAATACCTGCAGCATTTCTTTTTTACTGGGATGCTTAAAAAGTGTACAGAATTTTATTTTACTTTTGTTTCCTCATATATAAAACTGGGAATGAAATGATATTAGAGCAACAATGTCAATAAGACCATTTGAAGATTAGCCATTTCTGTTAGACCATTTGAAGAGTAACCATGTCAGTTAGACCAATCAGCCAGCTTCTGCAGAAAACTTGTTAGATAAAGAAATAATGTGTACAACAATACTACAAAATAAAAAGATATACAAGTTTATCCAAGAATATAAGTAATTATTTCTTACAAATAAATCCACTTTTTTCAGACAATGCAAGTTTTATGCCCAAGCAAAGTCACTGATACTTACTATAATCATTTTGCCAACTGAGTATTCATCATCCCGCACAAGTTTTCCTCCATACCAGAAACCAAG
The DNA here is from genome assembly GCA_034231615.1 of Meghimatium bilineatum. Lineage (NCBI taxonomy): Eukaryota > Metazoa > Mollusca > Gastropoda > Stylommatophora > Philomycidae > Meghimatium > Meghimatium bilineatum. Next base: position 35,913,941 of record CM067298.1, read on the forward strand.
AGCATAGCAACTAAAGATGACCAACCAAATGAAGCCCATTGATGCACCATTAGTAAATCCTTTCCTGATGCCAAACTTCTGTGCTTCTCCAAGGTTATTTGCATACCTTTTAAAAAAAGGCAATAATAAATACAATAGTTATTTATTCCATCATCAAACAAAGGACTAAACAATCAACACATGAGGAATATTCAGTTTTGCAAGAAGAGGAATCTTGTGCAGATACACTTATGAATCCTTCAGGAGTTATGTAGATATTTGTACATCAAAGTTATCTAATTATTGAATACAACAACACTTCACATCTGATGTGAATGTTTTTTATGCTATTAAAAATTAATTTTTTAAAATTGTTCCAACAATATTGGACAAGAAATTATATCATACTGTTCCAACAATATTGGACAAGAAATTATATGATAGTCCAGTTGTTAGACCATTTGGTTCCCAACTATCTTACATTATTATCAATAAGAAACTTCTCATTTTGTCATGCAGATTAACCTTTAGCATGCTGTGTTTACAATTTGGGTGATACATTTAGCCCAAATTGTGTTATTTCTTGATTTCAAAAGATTGAAATCCGACGCCAAGTGCGTTAAACTCACGTTAAAACCGTATTTTAAAAAAGCCAGATTTGTAATTTTTTTGAGTGGTAACTCAAGTAGGTATTTTATTTAACTTCCTGTTTCTGTTCATAAAATGGCATTGTGTGTTTATGCAAATGAATTCCAAGCAATCTATAGTCATCGACAATGTGGCAGAGCGACATGACAGTGAATTAAGTTTTATATACTTTTCTTTTATATTCAGTGAAATCATTATTATTCTGAATGTAAAGTGGAAAACATGAGAGGTAAGTTCTTCAAATCGATTAAATAAAATATACCACGAGGTTTCCATTATGTAAAATATATAATGTTCAACAGATTTCACAGCTTTCAATTGATCAAAAATACAATCTAGATCTAGATAAGTCTAAATCTGTCTTTATAACTTTCTCATAAGTCTCGTATTACACACACACAAATAAAACTTACACCAATACATGCAGAATTCAATTCTTTATTTATATGTGCAAATATTATTTAAATATCTCTAACAACAAAAAAGTTATCACGATTTCAAAACAGCCACCAACGATTATGTTACATTTCCAAAAACTAAGCGGCATGGGAGAAATTACATAAATGTAAACACAGCGTGACTAAGGTTAAAGAGCCTGCAGTAGCAACATTTTATCAGTACATGTATTTGAGTGACTTTTCCTTTCTCAGATCTCACTGGCTTGATAAAAATAAAATAATGCAACCCATTACCAGAATTAGACTTGGTCTATGTCATCTCTTTTTATTTTGGTTAATTCTAAAACTTTTTCTGATTGACAGAATGTAAGTAAGATAATAAAGTATTTGACATCAAGGTTTACAATATAATGTTATCTATTTATTTCAGTCTAACACAGATAACCACATAGGATTAAAGTAAAGGTAAAGGTATGTCCCATGACAGCAACCTGCCATCAGGGATGAAGATAATTCTTCATATACTAAGCTGCAGCAACTATTAGGTAGGGTGGTCAGTTCCCTTCCTTGCTGTCTTTACCTCCCCTAACCCATGCATCAGAGAGATAACTTATACATAGGATTAGTGGGTCCTTAATCATCTACAGGTTAGGGTAGATAACTCAGTGTAAAACCCCTCTTAGTTGTAATTTTAAACATACTTAGTGGGAACACTTTGCTATTCTTTATTCCCTGACAAAAAAATAAATGAATGATTGTCATCTCTGATTCAGCAACACTTGGACTACTATCATCTTGTATTTTATACTTTTTTCTGCATCCATGTATTTGGAACACAGGATACCAACACTGACATGTCATAAGAGGCAATTAACTCTTTATATCCACCGAGCCGCTAATATCTACATTTTGGAGACCCACTATGCCGAAAAGCCGCTCAAATCTACATTTTAATATGAATTTACTATCGTGTTCGGCATAGCAGGAAAACCGCACGGAGACAAAGAGTTAAGGAGGTTTGTAGGTGGAATTGACTCACCAAGTAGATCAAACTTACCCAGAAACCATGCTGAAGTCAGATGTATCAGGTAAAAAGACATAAATATTGCAGCCAAGCTATAAACAAATAAACAATGCATGCTATTCTTCTTTATTATGTGTAGCTAACTAGCTAACCAAGAGTTTGAGAACGAATGGAAAAGTATAAATTTTTCACGAATTATGCTGTTAGTTTTTTAATTCAAGCACACTCAAATTTAGCCCATCTGAAAGCATGTTGTATGATTTAAAGAGTTAGAAAGGGACAAATAAGTAATGAAGACAACCTACTTATCTCCATTATCTTTTGTAAAATTCTAGAAATGAGTTACCTAGTGGGTAGCATCCAAGAGTAATATATGTCAAGGAATTACCATTACCATCTATAGAATTATAATCTTTGGCTAGGTACCAACTGGAAAGCTAAATTACATCTGATTGGAGCATTCATATTTCCAGTAGCACTATATGGCTGTCAAGCATGGACGCTTAATATCAGTGGCAAAGAGAAGAGCTGTCATTGAAATGAGGTGCTACAGAAGGATTTTGAGAACACCATGGACAATGAAAAAGACTAACCAAAAAGTGATAAGAGCACTAAATGTTTACATAATGCTCTTAAACGACATTATAATAAGAGAACTGTGAATTTTTGGCCATATAAAGAGACATAGCATGGAAAAATGAATAATGGAAGGTATGGTTGATTGTAGCAGGGGTAAGGGCAGCACAAGACATTGGTGGATAAGTGACATCTCAGATTGTTTAAACATGTCTTCAGCTGCGGCAGGTCAACTAGCCTAGAATTTGAGTTCAGAAGATCCATAAAGAAGACTGCGTTTGGGAAAGAATATCTCAACTGAAGAATTTATGAAATTAACATGACCATTACATATTATAGAGCAGTAAACATACTAATATTAAAAACTTGTCAAAACTGCATTTTTCCCATCAGGGAGTTTGTGAGTGGCTTAATACAAACAATAAAGATGATACTCTGTAAAACTGTATGAAAATAGTACTTTTGTAGGAAACAGGTGATGAAGTCTTACTAAATGACTACCACACTATCACTGTTGGATGCTCACATGAAATAATATACAAACAATAATACACAAGATATAATCATACAAATAACAATATACATGACCTAATTGACATTGCAACCAAAAGGCATTTATCAAGATAAGCACATAACATCAAAAAATGATGAGTAGAAATGACAACAACACACAAATGTATCTGAGCTTAATACAAATATTACTTTCCTATATTCAGTAGTTAAATAATCTCGACATAATTACCTCTGTGCTTCCTTCTCTTGTCCTCCAAAAGCTACAACAGTTCGTAAGGCTCCAAATACTTCCTCAGCCACAGCTCCAGCTTTTGCATATGCCTCTAATTCTTTTGAGGTCATTGAGGCCGCTAACTAAAAATGTGTAAAACATTGATATTCTATGTTATTGAGGTTGCTAACAAAAAATGCGTAAAACACTAATATTCTATCATTAGACACACCAGCAAGTTATAGTTTATATTTTAAAATAGTCATTACATATAAATTATTCCTAAAATAAAATTTAATTTAATTACATAATTATGGTGTCTATTGTCAACACACACACTTTTTTCATTATTTACTAAATAAAACCATATCAAGTTTTAAAAAATGGGCAAAATTCACAGCATACTTCAAATTTAATTTAAGTGAACTCTTTATACATCTTTCATTTGTGTAGTATGATAGCCTAGTTGATAGTGAGCATGCTTACTATTACCGGGTTAGTGTGCCAGGTTCAAAACCACATTTGGACACAAAAAATGTTGTCTGGATCATTTTATTCTTCTTCTTTCGTTCACTTGAAACATGTCTATATATGCAATTCTGTCACCTTAATAAAACTCACTGTCTTTTGTAGTTCATACAGTGTCCCATAGAGCTTTGATTCCAGTGTTGTTTCCTCTGGCCAATATGTCTGCCTCAGCATTTCATGCTCAGAACACTCTTGAAGTATATGTTTGGCACTCTGTGCTACCTGTCCACATGGCTGTGTTGCCAATCTTGAACTTTGTATACATGTGACTGCGGAGTCGGTTGTGTCCTGTACTGAGACATAGGATTATAACTTGTTCTGATCTGTTCATAATGTGATAATCATCTTGTGTTGGTGTTTGTGGCTTTCTTATTGACTTGATCATCTGTTTTTTCTGATGGTAGGTGATTGGTATATCTGGTTGGTCTTCTGCAGCACCTTCCTTAGCCAGTTGGTCTGCTTTTTCATTTCCTGGTATTCCACAGTGAGAGGGTATCCACTGCATGGTTACCCTATACTGGTAAGACAATTCGCTAAGTAGTTTTTTCAAGTCTGTTAGTTTTCCAGACTGGAGAACTTGAAGCACTGACCTTGCATCTGTCAGGAATACCACAGTCTGTAGGTCAGAGTTGGAGTTCAGCAGTTTTTTAGCTGCCACACTAATTGCCTGGATTTCTGCATCATAATTATTGCAGAATTTTCCTGTCGGTGTTCTGATTGTATCTCTAGGCTTGTGTTGATATTCTATATATACACCTGCACCTCCATTCCTCACAGCATTCTGTGCTGACCCATCTGTGTATACTCTGACCCATATATCTTGTGGATATCCCTCATCCATGAAACTGAGGGTGACTGTCCTCCGCTGCACACTGTTCAGTTCATCCTCGTTTAGTATTCCTTTCACATGGGTCTGAATGTATATAGGCATTCCATGCCTTTCACTCCATGGGGTTTGTTCTGGTACAGACCTTAAGGGGCTGTCAACTTCAGTTAGGTCTGTAAGTTGTCTACGGAGTCGTTTAGCTTGATGGATAAAGCTGCTTCTTTTCAGTCGCCCCATTGCTAGGTTTTGGAATCTTTCCTTCATTGGACGACTTGGTATACACTGAAACTTTTCTGCTTGAATTAGTACTTTTGTGTCTCTGCGTTCACCAAGTGTTTGCATTCTTCTCATTTTCTGCATCTCTGCTATGGGTGTTGATTTCATTGCTCCCAACATTATTCTAAGTGCCTGGTTTTGCACTTTATCTAGATCTTGTAATGTGGTGTTTGATGCAGGACACCACGCAGCTGAACCATATTCCAGGTGTGGTCTTATGCCTTGCTGGTAAACTTTACTGAGTATATTCCCACTGGCTCCCCATGTGGTTCCACTTAAGTTTTCTCAGGATAGCTAACTTCCTCCTGGCTTTTGTTGTTGCTTTGTTTATGTGCTGCTTCCATGTCAGCTTATCATCAAAAGTAACTCCGAGGTATGTTGGTTGTTTGTCTTCTTTCAAGAGCTCTCCGTCTATGTTGATATGACTGGCTTTTTGTTTTGGTGAGAGGGTAAAGAGTGTAGTGCTGCACTTATCTGTGTTAATGCTGACGCACCATCTATTTGCCCATAAGGTTAGTGCATCGATAGCTCTTTGTATTTGTTTGGTGGCCACTGTCGCATGTTCTTCCGTGCACCAGATCACCAGGTCGTCAGCATACATTGCCACTTTGATCCCATGTGGTAGTTCAGCAACTAGGTCATTGATGTAAACCAAGAAAAGTGTGGGTGACAGGACTCCTCCCTGGGGGACTCCATGACGCAGTAGGACTTTCTTGCTTTTGCGACCATCTAATTTTACCCTGGCTCTTCTATTATGCAGGTATGCTTTTACCCATTTGTACATTCTTGAGCTAACCCTGCAATTTCACAATTTCTTTACAAGCCCTTCTTTCCAGACCTTATCAAATGCTTTCCTGAGGTCTATCCATGCTGCTAGTACCAGTTTCTTATCTTGAAGGCATCCTCAATCTCTTGGGAGAGGTTGGTTGCCTGATCTTCAGTAGAGTAGCACTGTCTGAAACCTGCTTGCTGTGATATTAGAAGGTTTTCACTTTCAAGTTACCACTGCATCCTGAGATTGATAATGCGTTCGATTGTTTTGCATAGACAGCTTGTGAGGCTGATGGGCCTGTAGTTGGAGACTGTGTTGACATCTTTTCCTGATTTGAGGAGAGGTATCATTATTGCTTCTCTCCACGCCTGTGGTACATTACCTGTGGACCAGCTTGTGTTAAAGATCTGCAGCAGCTTTGCTCTTGCTGCAATTCCCAGGTTTCTAATCATTTCATTGGACACTCCATCAGCTCCAGGAGACTTTTTCATTTTCAATTTGGATATTGCATGCTCCATCATGATTTCTCGACTGGCATGACCACTCCTCCAGTTGATCCAGAAGTAAATGAATACCTGACACATGATTTAGGGGAGGTAAAGACAGCTAAGAAAGGAACTGGCCACCCTACCTAATAGTTGCGTCTTAGTACATGAAAAGTCATCTTCTTCTCCGATGGCAGGTTGCTGCCATGGGACCTACCTATACCTTTACATTTGTGTACCTTCATAATATCAGATGGAAGATGTATTAAGGATGTGTAGAATTGCCCAGGCAAAGGTAACATTTCACAAGATGAAGAACATGCAATATAATCTATCTTTGTCAATTGAGATGAGAAAGAGAGTTCTTAGAATTTGTAAAGAAACAATACATAATTATGTTTGGAAGTGAATCTTGGACAATCAGCAGAATAGTGAAAAATTGATCCTTGATTAGGAACAAGTGTCACAGCACTGGGGGCATTCCCATATATGCTCTACTTGCCATTCTATCAGCCATCTAAAAGTGTATAAGCTCAGTGTCCCAGTTAGTTGCCGATTATGCATTCTTCTGATCTTTCCAGAGAGGGAGCACTTTCTCCCATCACCTCTAGTCACTCCCATTTCTACCATTCTCTGAATATGTACATTGTCATGTTCGACTTCCTCATCTTCTCGTAGGGTATCCATGACTGCTCTAATCAATTCAATCCTGTCTCTTCTTATCTCGGTGCCGTTCACCAAAGCTTTACCAGCCAACACATCGGCTCTTTTGTTTCCCCTGACCCCAGCATGACCAAGACAGTAAATCCATGTAATGCTCTGTGCATTGTTGAGAAGAGTGACCCATTCTGTTCTGATCATACACTTTCCTATCTTGCGCAGCATACTTTGAGAGTCCGATAGAATCACTGAGTCTGTTGGTGGTTGCGTCGTCAGCCAAGTGAGAGCTGCTGTCACCGCTTCTATTTCCATTCTCATACTCGACGTTGTAGTGGGGTAGGCAGCTGACTTCTCAGCTAATTTATTTCCATTTTGGTAGGCCACGAAACCCAACCGCACCTGTTTGTTTCTTGCGTTACTGAGCCATCTGTGTAAATTGTTGTATCGTGTGGCTTCGAGTGCTGCAGTATGAATTCTTGGATCATTTCCTCTGTTCTGTTGGCAGCCCAGTCACGGAGCTCTTTCCCCATCTGTATCAACACTGTTGTCAATAATTATCTCTCTTTGCCAAATGTCACCCATTCACGGCCTATTCCCATTTCCTCCAGCTCACAAACTCTGAGTAGGGTATCTTATAGTGAAAATTTATATTGAGGCAGCAGAATTGTGGTTGTGTAGAAGAATGTTAACCACCACTCCGTAGGCCCCATGTGTTTCTGATCGATTTCTATCCATATACAGCATTGAAGTGATGTGTATCCGTTGCTATGCACTCACATAACCACAAGAAACAGCATGACATATATGGTATCACATGACCGGGAATTAGAGCCACCTAGTCTAACTGTATTTCACTTCCTTTAACATTTATTTTTGAAGGAGGTAGTAGGTCAGAATTGCAGTTTAAATTTTAGATTTATGTTCCAATCAGCAAGAGTTGAGGTGAAATGGAAGTCATTTTCAGAGAAATTATTATAGATTGTGTTTCTGATGATGAGGAATCCTTGAGAATTTCCAAAGAAGATATTAGTAGCACATTAGTTTTGTTATGAAATTACAATGAAAAGAATAGGTCAAATATATTGATGTTATGGACTACTAACTGTTGTGGATTTAGGTCTAGAAAAGTGGACTGGACAAGATTAGAGACATCTAAATGTTTTATATGTTTTCAGACAATATTATGATCATGATAGTGTGGTTTTGAAACAACATTATAAATACAATAGGCCTAGGGTATGTAGAAGAATTTTATCAGGGATGCCACACATCAGCAAGTATAGGTGTATACCCCTAGTTTTTAAAAATGTTTTTTTTTAATTTATGATCTTTATCGCCTTCTCACATACACCAAAAAAAATTATGGTTCAATACAGGGAGAAGTGCCTACATTCCAATTTTTTTATATTGTGTGCCATTTTATTCATCATTGAACTTGGATTAAAAAAATTGCTATTACCATTTACGAATGCATCAATCTGCATGCTATGCACTGGGAGTCCCTAACCCCAAGAGGGGGGGGGGGGGGAGGAGGGCAGCTTTCAGTGTGTAACATGCAGGTCTGTATCTAGCAGTAGTAATAGTACCTGTAAAATGCATCTTTATTGATATTTTGTTTTGTTGAATAATGTGGGAATTTTTTCCTCTACAACTGTATACAAATTTTCCTGTATTGTACCAAACTTATACCTTCGATTCAGTATTAAATTCTGTATTTCCATGAACAATATGCACAAAAAACTCTTTTAAAAGTTATTGCATTTTCCAAGTATACACCAAAAATCTCTGTAAAATTAATTTTATATCTACCTATTAAGCTAAAAGAGAAATTATTTGATTATGAACTGTTAATCAACTTTTGATGCTCAACAAAATTTGAAAATAAAACTATCTACACCTTACCCTGCTAAAGAGTGCAGCTGCACCAACCAGGAATGGACTCACTGCCAAAATAACAAGTGTCAATTTCCAGCCATAAGCAAAACCAATTGCAAACCCAGTAATAAATGAAGACAACCATTGCACAAATGAGCCCATTTTGTCACCAATTCCATCTTGAATTTTTGAAACATCGCTGAAAAGCAGTCAAATATAATATTAAATGATGACCAACTTTGAAAAACACAACTTCCTGGATAAAAAGCAGTAATTTCTACATGATACATGACAATGGATAAAATTCAAAGTAAAATGTGCAAAATTATCTATTTTGTGTACTATAAATTGGAAGAATATTTATAGAAAGTGGTAAAAAAAAACATGCAATTTTCATAAATACGTACTCTGCCAATCTTGTACTAAGTTCTGCAGCTTCATGAGTGTCAAACCAACCAATATCTTGTCTCATAATATTTTTCAGAAACTCTTGACGAATACGATGTGCCTGACGTTCAGCTGCTATCATCCATAAGGAAACTTGAAAATACGCAGTAACTAGCACTCCTGCACCAATAACTAATTGAAAGAACATAACACAATGGTTACAACATCATGGATAATTAAAGAGATATACTAGTACGCAGTGAGCATGGATGTTGCAAGTACTGCATGGATGTTTCAAGTGTAGCATGAATGTTTCAAGTGCATCATGGATGCTTCAATTATTGCTCTTATTCTTTTACTCTTTTCATCCTGTCTTTCTTGAACAACCTCATGAAAATTAAGCCTGGTAACATAACATATCCTCAATCCATAACAACATGCTTAATCCATAACCATCCTTTGCAAGGAGGTTTCCCTTGAATGTTCTGTACCGGTAGTTCTCATTTCAATTTCTCATATCATCCACAAAGTTGTCCTTGGTTGATCATAGGAATCAATGTCTTTGGTTCTTTCTTCTGAGGATCATAGGAAGGTCATTCTGGATATAGTATGAGAATCATTAGAAGACATTAACAATCCTATTAAAATGTCTGTGATATCATGGTGTTGTCAACTTGTTTGCTATGAGAAAGTTGTTATTAGTTGAGGCTGTTGATTTTCATTGGTTAGAAAATTTATAGAACCCTAAGACAATTTGTGTGAACATATGGCAACAGTGACATGTTTTATCTGCCATTAGTTGATTTTCAACTTCATGTACATATTACACAATCCTGATATATTGTTAGTTTGGTGTATGTGATTATAATTTTATATATAAATATATAATTTATATATATTTTATAATTTTATTATATATATATATATATATTATATTTCCATTCTCATACTCAATGTTGTAGTGAGGTAGGCAGCTGACTTCTCAGCTAATTTCTTTCCATTTTGGTAGGCCACGAAACCCCAACCACACCTGTTTGTTTCTTGCGTTACTAAGCCATCTGTGTAAATTATTGTATCGTGTGGCTTCAACTGCTGCAGTATGAATTCTTGGATCATTTCCTCTGTTCTGTTGGCAGCCCAGTCGCATGATAAAACAGCATAAACTTGCTTGGTTTGGACATGTAACACAACATGACTCACTTTCTAAAATTATTTTGCAAGGAATATTTTAGGGTGGAAGTAGGAGAGGAGGCCAGAGAAAATCCCAGATTGATAACATCAAGGAATGGTTTGGGTGTGATTTTTCTACTCCTCTGAGTGGATGAGGATAGTTGTTTGCAGAGATTTTTGTGCTGATGTATCCAGTGTGACACCCCTATGACCCTGATGTGTTATGGTCTTATTGCTTATAAATGTATTGATCATTAAATTGTGTTTATTGACATATGTGCATGATTCTTTATATTAAATGTCATGGCTACTGTCTTCTTGAGATTTTCATTCAGATCCACTTGCTGATTGCACATAAGCAGTCTTGTAATTTTTGTTAATGTGCTTAGGTATATTTTTTCTTTTATTCTGAAATGAAAATCTAGAGTAACTACTAGGACTTTTCTTTGTGATTTAAACCAGTTGACCATTAGTGCATTGTGCTAATATCTTACACCAAAGTTGCTGTCTTCTGATGTTTGCTCAACACATCCAATTCTGCAATTTTTTTATTTGATTTTTGATGGGACAGAGCTGCCAATCTAACACCCAATCTTCTTTAACTGTCTTGCATGACATGGGGATCAGTGTTTATATTCTTTGTTTCTCTATCAGGCATTGATAAATTTTATTTGCTTTCTGTTTAATGGTAATGGTTAATTTTTTATAGACACTTATTTCCCATTCCAGAAAGAGCTATGATATCGAGATCGATCTAGTAGCTTAGGGAATCTATTCCTAAAATGTCTACTGTTACTCCTCTGGAAATGGTTAGGATACTCATGCAGCAAAAATCTGAACAAATGAAAGCATCAATGATGCCTGTAAATTACATTTATTCTAACATTTGCGTAAAGTAGCTTACATGTAGTTAATTATGTAAAAATAAAAAAAAAATTAACTTACTGCAATAATATATTGCAAATGTTGTCATCTCGTCTAGAATTCCATCACCCAAGTCCAAATTGGGTAATGGTATGCTACCATTATAATAGCTTGAAATGTTCGGATACAATTTTCTGAAAATAATTTTTTTACATTTTCATAAAATTGTTGAAGCACAAAATGGTAATCATTTAAAAAAACAATACTTTAAAATATTAAAACACCATAATCTACATGAGTTTTACTTTCAAAATGTCATTATGTCAAATTTCTAAGAGATTGTAAACTTCTTTTGGATAGAAAATTGTAATCACTTTAAAATCATGAAAATATTAAATAATATTCAGGATAAACCGTCAAGCAGTAAAATAAATGTACGAATTTTAAAAGCTTGGGATAGAGAATTCCAAACTCTTTCAACCAAGCCAAGAAAGTTATTTATCAACTGTCTCCAATTGTCAAGCATCCCATATTCTCCAATTTTAGGAGGTTAAAATTGCTCAAAAAGGGAGTCTTCTTGTATTGTTCTGCATGTTTTTTCCATACAATGGAAGCTACAATGCTGAAAGACAAGTAGCAATGAAAAAAGAAATAAAAGTCAATCTGTGCTGGTGAACATACTGAATATGAGACCATATAAACTTTTCCAGAATGCAGTGAAATAACCAGAACAGCTTAATTATATGATTATCTTTGTGGTTCTTGATTCTTGATTAGAAACTGGCTTCACAGCCCGCGGAACATTCCCATAAGTGCTCCGCCCTCCGCTCCAGCAGCCATCCCAGTGTATGTAGACTCATAGTTCCGGTCAGGTGTTGATTGTGTGATCTTTGGGACTTTCCAAAAAATTTAATTTTCCTCCCCTCACCTCTGAATACTCCCATTTCTAACATTCTCTGTATGTGTACGTTCTCAACCTCATTGACATCATCTGCATCTTGAAATGAATTTATTACTGCCTTTATTAAATCTGCTTTATCTCTTCTCAGCAATGTGCCGTCTATCGCCGCATTGCCTGCCAGTAAGTCGGCTCTCTCGTTTCCTCTGACCCCAGCATGACCAGGGCAGAATATCCATGTAATGCTTTGGACAACTGAGTTGTTCAATAAGTCCCACCATTCTTTTCTTAGCATGAACTTTTCTATCTTGCGTAACATGCTTTGAGAGTCTGTGAGTATTACAGCGTGTGTTGATGTATCAGTTATCAACCAATTAAGAGCTGCTGTAACTCCCTCTATCTCCATCCTCATGCTCGATGTGACAGTAGAATATGCTGAAGATTTCTCAACCAACTTCATGCCATTTCTGTAATCAACAAAACCCCAACCGCTTTTATTTGTGTTTCTGCTAACAGATCCATCTGTGTATATAATTGTATCTTTGTGGTGCAGCATGTTAATTACCTAAATTGTACATTAATTTAATGGCGATAATGTGTGCTTCAGGTTATAATGTGCAGTACGTGCACAGAGGGATCCTAAAATGAATTTAGGATAGGTATTATACATTAAAAGAATACGTTTTGCATAGGATGTCATGATTCCTTCCATATCAAAGTAAAAAATATGTTATTTTTAATTCTTCAAGCATAATAAAACTGCTTCCTAACTTAATTGTAAAATTTGTTTTATATTACATTTATGAACTAATATATTAATTCAAGGGCTTACATTATAATGCTGGGATCCTTAAAAATAGATTTTTTTGAGATTCCACTATAATTTAAATACTCTGGAATGTCATTAAGAAAATTTTCAAGAGTGCCAGTATCAGTAAATAAATCAATCATATCTCCAAACACAATAATCATGCATGGTAGGGCAGAACCATTTGCTGCAGCACCAATTGTGGCAATGAACATCATGAGCTTGTCCTTCCAATCAGAGAAACGAAACTGAAAAAAAAATTATCACTAATTAATCAAAGATAAACTCCACATAACATGTCAAAAATTCAACATGAAGATTAATATTGAAAAGACTGAAATAATGGCAATAGCAAAGAAAGAAAGAAATATCACTATCTCCATCGATGATAAACACCTTAAACAAGTGAATGAGTTTACTTACTTAGGAAGCATTATATCGAGTGAAGGGAAAACCAATAAAGAGATACAAAATAGATGCAACAAAACATACCAGATCCTAGGACAGATGACACGCATTTTCAAGAACAAAAATGTAAACATAGACACTAAAGTTGCATTATACAAGACTATTATTATTCCATCACTATGCTACCAGTGCCAAACCTGGACAATGACAGCACAAGACAAAAGAAAAATAGTGACAACAGAAATGACATGTCTACGAAGAATACTCGGAGTGTCATTAAGAGATAGAATTAGAAACGATAACATCAGACAGATAACCAAAACAATACCAGTATTGGAACACATCAAAAGACAACAGATCAAGTGGTTTTCACACGCTTCCAGACTACCGACATATAGCATGCCACAAATGGCCATGACACATAGACATAACGGTTATAAAGCCAGAGGCAGACCATGTAAAAGATGGATCACAGAAATCAAAGAAGCCACAGGAACAAGCTTACAAACAGTGCACAAGAAGGCCATCTCCAGAGAACTCTTCCACCCCTGATGCTGCAAGGCAAACAAGGGACACAGCGTATAGATAGATAGATAGAAATAACAGAAATGTTGTTATATAGTTTCTTGATAAGGAACCAGTATCACTGCACAAGGGACATTCCCATAAAGTTATATATTTCTCTATATATTAAAAATTAATATTCATAAACAAAACACCATTCTTGGAAAGATAAATAATTAAAAGAGTTCATATAATTTTGTTTAAATGCTACTTGAATCTTTATCCAGGAAAAAGTAATCAGTCTTCTTCTTCTCGTTCGCAGTTTGACATGTCTACACAGCAAGTCCTGTTTTCTTAATAAATGCTGCTGTATTTGAAAGCTCCTCAGTGCTCCCATACATCTTTCTGTGAATATCCATCTCTGTGGGCCAGTGTTCTCTTAACTGGTTTAGTGTAGTGCAGTCTTGCAGGATATGTTCAGCGGTCTGTGCTGTCTGCCCACAAGGGCACAGAGGTGATGGGATCAGTCTTAGTCTATTTAATCTGTTGTATCCTGTTCTGAGGCGAAAGATAATAACCTGTTCTGCTCTGTCGAGATAGTGGTAATTGTCTTTTGGGTGGTCAACTTTCCTGATGGTTTTGATGAGGGTCCGCTTTTCTTGGTCTTTTTGTTCCTGTGTTGCTCGATCCTTTGCCAGTCTATCTGCCTCTTCCTTTCCTGGTATGCCACAGTGGGATGGTGGTATCCACTGTAGTATTACCCTTCTCTGGATGCTAACTTCTCGCACTGCTTCCTTCAGGTCTGGTAGTTTATCGCTGTCAAGGGCTTGTAGGACAGACATAGCATCAGTAAGAAATACCACCTGTTGACATTTGCTTGTTATATTTTTAATTATTTCTGCAGAAATATTTAAAGCTTGTACTTCTGCAGAGTAGTTGGAGCAGAATATTCCAGTTGGTGAACATGTGGATTCATTTTCTTTTTCTTGATATTTTATGTACACGCCAGCACCTCCAGTCTTTACTGCTCCTGTTGCTGATCCATCGGTATATACTTGTATCCATGCTTCTCTGGGGTACATTATCTTCAATCATGTTGCATACTATTGTTTTCTTTTGGAGATTATTCAGTTCTATCATAGTGTGGTAGTTGTTTATGGTGGTTCTGATAGTGAGATTTGGGTATCACTCTAACGGAACTGGAAAATGTTTTGGTATTATCTCTCTTATTATGTCTGGTAGTTCTGCCTTATATTTTCTGTTTAGTTTTTTTTTTGATTGGTGTATAAAACTGCTCCTCTTCAGTCTTCCACTGGCTAGGTCACAGTATTTGGCCCTCATTGGATGTGCTGGAATACTCTTGTACTTTTCTGCATGGACCATGGTCTTAGTGTCTCGCCTGTATGATAAAGGGGTGATTCCGGTAATTTTTTCCATTTCATTTATAGGAGAGGTCTTCATGGCACCTGTGATAAAGCAAAGTGCTTGATGTTGCACCTTATTCATGACTTGTAGATGGGAGTTGGCTGCTAAGTCCATGCTGTTGATCCATATTCTAGTACTGGTCTAATTGCACCTGTATACACCTTCTTTAAGGTTGCCTCAGGTCCCCCCCCCCCAGTTTGTTTCCTGCCAATTTCCTCAGTAAGGCAAGTTTCTTTTGTGCCTTTGCTTCTACTTTCTCAATGTGAGACCTCCATGTTAGTCTTTTATCTAGTGTAGTGCCCAAGTACACTGGCTTGTCTTCTGTTTGGATATGTAGGTACAATACAAAAATCTGTGGACAGGTTTCTACGGAACAAATAGCTAACAATTAAACGGAGCGAAATTCCGATAAAGACACATATACCGACGCATAAATATTCAACACGTTGCGCGATGCCCTGACCACTCGACATGAGCGCTGCACTTTGAGTGGGAAGTGGATGGCCACTTCATTTCTCGCAAATAGCTAGATCAGTATTTTAAGTTACGCCTTTTTAAATTTCTGAGATAGTGCAATAGCATATGAAATTAAAAAGTTGGTATGTTGTCATCTGATTTGTCCCCTGGTTCTTGTATTGCACCAATATGTACATTTAAGTTTTATCTCTCCTGCTTTGTCCTTATTTGAGAGTGTGAAGAGTGTTGTTGAGGACTTTTCAGCATTGATATTTACCATCCATTTCTCTGCTATGTTGTCTGCTGCCTTTTGTATTTTTTTGTTGGTGATCTTTATATGTTCTTCTACACATTACACCACAAGTCATCAGCATACATTGCAGCTCTTACACCTTGTGGAAATTCACAAATTATATCGTTTATGAAGACAAGAAACAGAGTTGGAGACAGTACTGGGCCTTGAGGAACTCCATGTTTTAAGAGAACTTTTTTGTTGTTGTATCCTTCTATGGTGACTCTTGCTTTCCTATTACGTAGGAAGGAATGGATCAGCTTGCTCGTGTTGCCCCCAATTCCGTTTCTTTGTAACTTTATCAGTCCATCTTTCCAGCAATTGTCGAAAGCTTTTTGAAGATCCATCCATAAGGTGAAAACTTTTTTATTTTCTTGAAATGCATCTTCAATGATCTGATACAGGAACGTTATTTGGTCTTTTGTGCTGTTGCACTCTCTAAACCCAGCTTGTTCTGGCACCAATAGCTTCTCTGATTCTAGGTACCACTTTAGTCTTCTGTTGACCATCCTTTCCATTGTCTTGTAGACACAACTCGTTAGACTTACTGGTCTGTAACTGTCGAACTTCTGTTTGTCCTTGCCTTTTTTATAATAGGATAAATAAACGCTTCTCTCCACAACTGAGGTACATTGCCTGTTTCCCAGCTATAGTTAACTGTAATAATTTGTACAATGCTGCCTGTCCTAGGTTCCTAAGTATTTTGGTGACACCGTCTGGTTCTGGTGATTCTTTTCCCTTTGATTTCTCTATAGATGCCTTTAATTCTTGTAGTGTGAATAGTTTAGACATGACGTCTGGGCAGTTTGTGTTGTTCTTATCATTGTTTATTTCTTGACGAATGTTTCGTTGTCTACATGAATTGATAGTAATTATTGTTTTTCCTTTCTGTAAGATTCTGCAAGCTTGTCAGCTGCTTGTTTGCCATAGTGGAATTTACCTGAATCTTCCAGTGTGATTTTTTGTCCCTGGGTATTGCTATCATCATTTATTTGCTTGGTTAGTTTCCACAGTTTTCTCCCTTTCTATTCAAAGTTTAATTTTTGAGTTTTTTCCCTCCAGCTTCTTCTGTGTTGCTATCTTTTCTTTAGTGAACTTTGCTTTGGTTTTTTGTAGAGCGATGTGGTTCTGTTGGGATGGTTGAGTCTCTGCCATATTATGTGCTTCAGCCAGTTCTGCTGTAGTTTTTGTAGTGTATTGGTCCAGTATGGTATATAATTTTTCCTTGCTCCTTTTGGTATTGTCTCCTAAGCTGCCTGAAGTATTCCCTTATTAAACTCCATGATAAATGTGTTGATGTCTCTGCCCGTTAATTGTATGTCTTTTGTAAGTAGGTTTGCTCTGTGTTTATATATGTGCCAATTCGCTTTCTTGTAGTTCCATCTTGGCTTAGTTGGTCTTGTAATTGTTTATTTGATCACCTGGAAGATAACTGGACGATGATCACTGCCACCAAGTTGTTCGCCTATTGTTCTTTCCATTATTCCAGCCAGTTCTGAGGTGCAGAATACCAGGTCTGGGGTTAAGGTGCTATGCCATCTTCTGGAGTAGAAAGTTGGTGGATTCTGTGGATTTTTCAGGAGGATTAGGTTGTTATCATCTTGTCAACTTTCTATCTCTTCTCCCCTTCTGTTTAAATTGTTATATCCCCAGCTGTGGGAGTGACTGTTAAAAGTCTCCCACTGCCAGAAAGTGTTTGTTTGGGATGTTAATGCTGATCATGTTTACTGGATGTCATTAGGGCAGTAGAAGTTTAGTATGTTCAGTTCAAGGGAGTTGTCTTTTATGTGAATTATCTGGTATTCAGCACCTTCCTTTTGTGTTTTGTTTCTATGGCGCTGATGTTATACTTGACCAGCGTTAGTATACTGTCTTTCCTCCGATCTTTCCTGTCAACTCTAAAGCATTGGTACAGTAGTATTTTGAAAGTTATTTTTTCATTCAGATGGGTTTTCTGTATGCAGCAAATACTAATCTCTTTCTGGTAGAAGGTGTTTTCTAGTTCAGTTTTTTTTGTTTTTAACTCCCTCTGCATTCCAGTGCATAATGTTTAGAGGGGCTGTCGTCCTGTCTGGTTGGCCAGTCGCTTTCCTCTTCTGCCTCCTGGCTCCACAAGGTAGACTATAGGGACCTCCAGTAGCTGGGGGTGGATTCTGCCGAGGTTCAGAATCCGGCACTGCTCCTGCCTGGGGGAACTTCACAGGGCGAGCACCATGACGATTTTTATAATTTTGTCAGGCAGACATATCAACTATTCGGGTTGCATGATACCTTGGTTGCTGGTGCACCTCTCGGCCTGGTAGCTCTGACTTCAGCACCTGTGCTTACTTGTACAGAACTGTGGCCCTGCTCGATATTGGGTTGGCCAGACCAATCTTAGTTTCTAGCCTCTGATGGCTGGACTAAGCCCCATCTCACGTCAAGGAGTTGGCCTCTATGGGGAGTAATCAGTCTAAGAGATTCAGTCATTGCTCAAAGACATGGAGCATATAATGCTACAACCTCCAGAGTGAGAATGAAGATAAGGCAATTAAGGAAGCCCTAATTTTTATGAAATAATAGCAGCCATTACCATTATTGTGTCAGACTCTTAATCCATGATCTGCAAGATGCAGAATGGGTGATTGACCATGAGTGAATGAAGTACATTGGGATTTCACATCTGCAGGATTATAACCCTATGTAAATATTTTGTCCTGGCCATGTTGAAGTACAAAGTAATGAGAGCTGACAAATTGGTTTATGAATGAGGAAGATATATAATCAACTAGCTACAGGAATTATCATCATCTGCTGAAGAAAACTATTATGGGGATGAAGAATGTTTCAGAAGTATGTGTTTACTGTCTCATACCACAGATGATCAAAGTGACCTAGAAGATATTCTGAAATTGGATATGTCAAGTTGAAAAGTGCAGATATCACAGCCAGACAGTAAATTAGGTATTAGGTCTGATGATAATTATCCTCTTCGCACATTGGATACATCCATAGGTGCTCATATCTCCACTTCAGTAAATCCCTCAGGGTATAATGGCTGATGGTTCTGGTTCTATTTTGGTTCACTGCACTTTTTGAGCTCTTTGTCAGGGGTTCTCTACAGGTCATGTCCATCTTCACTCCCAATTCACGCATTCTCGATATTGACTCATGCTCATTCAACTCAAAATCTTCTGATTGTGAGGACTCACAAAGAGCAGTGAGTATGTTTGCTCAGTCCATAGACTGACCATCTTATGTGGTGGCAAGGCTAGCTAAGTGGTCAGCATGCTAATTTCCCTCCATGCCCAAGTGTCTGGAGACAAAGATAAGCATGGGTTTTCGTAGCGATGCTTGTATTTTAAATCTCTCTAATGACTCCACCCATTCCCTATGTACATCACCTGTTTTCACTTTCTGAATCATATTCAGTGAGACACTTAATATGCACGCATGGGGTAGGCTTGCAATTCCAGCAAGTTGAGTGCCTGCATGAAAGATGCAGAACTAAAAAAAGGGGGACACCAAATAGCACTGCCAAGAACGGGGAGGGGGGAAAGTGAGCAACGGGAGACAAAATGGGAAAGGACAGAGAAAGACAATTCACGTTGGAGAGGGGGGAGGTTGCCCACAAATAAAAAATAAACACAGGGAACACAGAAATGTGCAAAGAAGAATAGCATTTGACAGCACAGGATAGACAACAAAAATATACACACATCCAAACACAATCACGAACCAAACATGCACACATTCTACCCGACAAACACAGATAACTATAAATATAAGCACATATACATATACATACAAACATATACAAAAGTATATACTGATTTCACAGCACACATTGAAAAATAGACACATACATGTACATAGGTACTTGCACATACAACAACATATATATATATATATATATACCATATATATATACACACACACACGTGGATATATATACACATAAATGAGCATAACAATATATATATACAAACATACATACAAATACAAGTATACTAGGAACAAACACAAGTATATATCTAACATGATAAATACATAGATATAAGAAAGATACCCACACAACATGCACAAGCATGTAAATGTATCCAAACACGAACAATGGCTCAAACAAGAACAAATTTGCATAATGACACAAAATAAGTATCAACATAATATATACACATGCATTCACATAAACATTTTCTCACATAAATAAATATAACATGAACATTCGCACACATAGAGATATATACTGTATTTTTATACCAATTTGTTCACAAGAAGATATTCACATGTATTACTCTAACACAAGAATATGCACACATACAAATGCGAGACCCAAAGCAACTGTATGGATACACAAGACCATGTAAAATAATATGCATATACAAATTCATACATATGTGTGTATGGGTACCAATCTGAAATTAAAAAAAAAAAAAAAAATCTAACAAAAAATCTGAAATCTAACAAAAACAAAGCGGATGAGTGTGCACATAAAGAAACAATTTCAAAGTACAGAGGGATATGGCTACCAAATAATTAGAAGTAGGCCCCTACAATATAATAAGAATAGGGGGTAGAGACTGTTAAAAAGTAGTAGGTAAATTAAACAAAATGGTGATTAATGTTAATACCGTGGGGTTGCAATACTCCCATATGACAAATGAGCTGATACTCCAAAGACTGACGTTGCCGGTCACCAGAATAGCAACGTAACAGACCAGTGACAGAAATATCATTGCTTCCTTGATGTGAAGGGCCGTTAAAATGAATGGCCACCGGGGAGTCGCAATGATTTGTGATATCTCTTAAATGTTCAGCGAATCTATCCGCCAAACGTCTACCTGTTTCGCCAATATACTTCATACCACAACGCTTACATATGATAGAGTATATTAAATTACAGGACAAGCATGAGAACGAGTCATTGTTAGGCTGCTTGCTATTGCGGTAAAGGCACCACTGGCTTTGTGTAC
The DNA here is from genome assembly GCA_034231615.1 of Meghimatium bilineatum. NCBI lineage: Eukaryota > Metazoa > Mollusca > Gastropoda > Stylommatophora > Philomycidae > Meghimatium > Meghimatium bilineatum. Next base: position 35,934,876 of record CM067298.1, read on the forward strand.
TATTCTTCATTTTGATCTAGCAATAAAGGTCCATACGCATCAGTGGTGATGGATCATTGACCCATCCATGTAAATGACAACATCTGTGTCATCAGTATTCTCGCATATTAGTGCCTTGACCTCAGTGTCCACAATCATGGGGCTGTATTCCCTGCATTCTCTACTGCGTTTAATGACGGTCTTGAAGGCTTCTTGAAAGACCGTTGGAATATGTGTCCATTCCATGCCAGGAGTTATGTCTTCTTGGGAGCAGATATGTTTAACGGTATCTTCGGTATGACACATCCATGATTTGCCTCTCTTGAGCCTGCTTCCCTTCACACGAGGGAGCCCGCTGTGTAGTGGGTGGTCTATGTCAGAACTCACTCTGAGGTATGCACGGGCATACATAGAGACAGTAAATTATGACATAACATATATTCCATTCTCTAAACTACATCCTGCAGGAGTTTAAGAATTAATGCAGAAGAAAAGGATAAGAAAAATAGACAAATAAAATATGTAGGCATAATTAAGATCTGACATTGCAGAAAGTAATGCAAATTATCAATAGTTAGACATGTGAAAGTCTGTCAGAAGATATTTTTATTTTAAGGTTTTGAAGATAAGCTATCTCATTCTTTGAAAACATCTCATTAAATATGAAAGATTATCAAAATAGCAGTGTCACTATTATTTGCTATCCTTTCAGGCTCCAGCAACACTCTGGCATATTTCTGTTAATCTTTCATCTAACACTTTCACTTTTTAAACTTTTTAAACTATCCCTAGACCATTAATGCTTTCAAACTCTTTATACAGGTAGCTCAGATCACCTACCACTTCAGTAATCCCAACCAGTGGTAACTTTTCCTTCTTTTCCTTGTCATTTTCAGCATCATCAGAATTATTTCGATTCTTCTCATGTAAATTTATTGACGTCATTTCCATTGGTTCAACACCATTAGATCTACCTATATTTTTCAGACAGAAAATACAAATAAATAAATCAACTACAATTTAGTATAGGTAAAAATGGGATTTGTGTCTGATATTTAAAAAATTTGAAAATTATGTTATTTAAATAAAATATAAAATTTAGGAGTATACCTTCATGTATCACTTATGGTGTACATCAGAACATCCAGTTTCCAATTACTTAACGTGACTTTTTTTTGCATGTCTTTTCAAACTCCTGCAGATTGGCAGGATGAAGTCCTGAAAATAGAATGCATTGTCTCATGGTTTACTGCTAGGCTTGGATATATCTGCCTTTTGGTCTGACATATCTGACTTCTGCATGACCTCTGGGTCACTTTGAACCTTTATAGAATAAAATAGCAAAGCCAACTCTAAGACCCCCTAAGACATGCATGGCAGGCATTGCTATTTTTTGCATTCCTGTGGCAACACAGGGATTTGAATCTGGTACTTTGACCATCAACACACTCTTTCTTGACCATCATAGACGTGTTCTGTACCACGACCCACAGAGCCGGACAAACTATAACCCAAAATTTGGAAATGGTTATTTGTTTGCATTTCTTGTCATATTTTATTACATATTGACAGTGAGACACTGTTATATATTATTAACACATTTCATTCTACCTTGTTTGTTTGATGTAAATATTTGCTCTAACTAGTTTGTTACAAACATTTGTCTGCAGTTATAGTGTGCTCACTTTCCTGTTCTGAGAAATGGTATGTCTAATAAAATCAATTTTATGTAGTTCCAATCTCTCATTTTTCTGATTTTAAGTTCTCATAGTTTATCTGCATAGAATATGCTAGTGGAATCTGAAATATATACATTTCTTATCAATACATCTTTCTTATGTAATTTCAAGGACCAAACAAAATGTATCCAATTTAAATACATTTCTTCTTCTGCATTCTCCTGTTGGAGCTATACACTGACATACAGTTTTCAATGAACTAATCCATTAATAGCTCAGAGACATGGTTGTAGAGCTTGCCCAGCAGAGTTTTTTCTGATGTCCAGTTTTCTTCTTGAGGTGTGGTACAGTGGACAGTTCTGTAAATAATGTTCCACATTTTTTGCAGATTGTCTGCAGGGGCACACAACTCTAAACCTTCCATACATGTTGTTTGAGTCAGTTGTGGCCTTTTCTCAGTCTAGAAAAAATTATTTGTTCATTTCTTCCAAACTTGTGGATGACACCATCTTTTTGACTGCATGGATGAGTTGAGTTCCATTTCATATTTATGGAACTTTTGATGATGTGCCTCAATTCTGGAAATGATAGAGAATGATCTATCTGTTATTGTTGACAGCAACTTCATTTTCTGGCAAGCTGATCTGCTATTTAATTTCCCATGATTGGTGGGCATCCGTGATTATGTTAATAGTGACGCAAGACAGTGACAAATAGATTATGCGTACATGACCATGGTTAGATTTGAGCTGGACAAAAAAGTGTAAGTATGAAAGCCAGTTCTCTTTCATGGTTGATATACCAAATTAGTAATATGATTACAGAACATCTATCATTCAGTGGAATTGATAAAAACACAGAAAGTATTAGTTATCAACACTGAAGTCAGATGAATCAGGCCATGATTCTATCCCTTATATAATGCCTACAATATATTTCACCAAATTCCAAAATGTGAACGGAATTACATTTAATGCACAGGTTCATTTCAAGTATATTATAGTGCACATATTTTTCATGCCGCTAATGAAATTACATTATTTCTGACCATGTAGCCAGAAACATAAAATAGCTAATTTTAGCAGAGATTATATTATGCCATGATTTAATGCCATGAATGTGCATCGGAGAAGGGAGGATCCTATAGTTTAGGGGGGTGGGGTGTTATGTTTAGAACTAATTCTAACCCTAACACCACGCCCTCCTAAATACTTTACATCTGTGTCTCAGAGGTGACAGAATCTGTGTTTCGCCTGTATCACTCAAAGGCATTGATACGGCAGCCATTTCGCTAGTAAAAATGAATTGGCAGAGTAACATCATAAACTACTAAAAAAATTATGCTGTAATTATTTAAAAACTGTGAGTACTGGTAGGCACTTGATATGGGATAGATCCCAGGCCATTAGTGCAAATAAAACTGTGACACAACACATTTCCATTCTTTGGACTATATCATACTATTAAAAGAGATCCAATGAGAGTTTGAGGACCCAAACAAAAATGTTCATATTTGGGAATTACCTAAAATCCACTGGAACATTCTAGTGTGAGCCAGGAAGAACATAATTGAAAATTATGGTCAGACCCATTTAGAATGACCACAGAAGGGAAATTATTTTGGATAGGCCCTATCTAATAGACATAATTATAAGCTCAAGGAAAGCTGGCAATATATTTTTAGATTCCAGCAGGGGATCAAATTTTAAAAATCATCTTAAAAAAGGATCATGTGAAAAAAGGAAAAGTGTGAGAATCACTGCAATAAATAACCAATTTCTTTGACCTCTAAATGCATTGGCCTATCTTGTTTTCTTCCACACGATAGGTTAATGCTTTCTTCTTTTTGGTATGGCAAATGCAGCGACCACATGATGAATGTTACTTTTCATTTAGAATCATGAATGTAATGTTTATTAATGTTTATATGTGATTAGCACTTTTGTGTCTATTAACAATCTATTGTAGATGCATTCTTTCAATATTAAAAAAAAATAAAAAAATTCTATACTTTCAAAGTGTAAATCATAAAAAGTCACTGTATTTTTCATGTATGGATTGCAATGTTTGAAAAGAATAAATTATTGTAAAATCGCAATCAATGCACGCTTCACAAGAGTCTGGTATGTGTTGAATGAAAATGGAATTCATGTTCTGAATGTTTGTGCAAGGTAAATGAATTCTGAACTGTTCCTAGAAAACATAATTACAGGTAGCCTATTTAATTTTCTGGATGGAAAATGTTTCCTCAACTTTAAATGAATACTATTACTTGTGGTATACCATGAAAAGCTATAATAATCATCCACATTACTACATGTAAATAGAGCCCATTTTCACAACGTTTATCTCCAAATAGCAGAATTCATCATCAGAGTAACTAACTAGAACATTGCTAGGACAACTCCATATATTTAAACACACTGTAACTCATGATAACACCAGATAGCAGATGCAACTAGAGAGATGTCTGATCTGAAATATTTTAGGTATTAAAGAAAGCTCTTATGGTTAATGAAGAGAAAAACAAAGCAAATAGTAAATTAGATTGCAATCCCAAGGGATCAAAACATAGGCCTATGAATTCCTAAATGAGAATGGAATAAACCATACAAATACAGCATTCCATATGTTACATAGAACTAGTAGGTGTACTGCTATATGAAAGCTAGTCTTGGTAACAATAAAAAACTAAATAAGTAAAGACTTCCACAGAAGTATATTTTTAAAATACAATACAGAGACATAAATGAATTGCTCATACTCATAGGATGATTCTCAAAATATGTATTTCTGAGGTTACTAGCTTGATTTACAAAATAAATATTCTAAGAAAGTTATTGAAGTCTTCAAATTACTATTTTAGAAGCCTTGTGATTTCCAAATGTAGTAGACCTATTCCAGAAGATGTTTTGATTCTTAAGATAAGTATTTTATTATCACATAAAGTATTCTAAAAGCTGTTTATATTTTCAAAATAAGAATCCCAGAAGCTATTCATTTACAAAAAAGTATTCCAAAAGCTGTGTGATCCAACACACAAAAAAAGGAATCCAGAAGTTGTTTTGATTTTTTTTTAAATAAGTACCATAATCGAGAGAACATTTGAAATAAAATTATTCACACATTTTTTTAATTTCCCAATAGCTTAAGTATTTCAGAAGCTGTTCAATTTCCAAATAAGTATTCTAGAAGCTGTTTAATTTCCAAAATAAGTATTCCAGAGACTGGTTCCAAACTTGTTCAGATGCTGTGTAATTCATCCCCCCCCCCCCCCCAAATAAAAACAATTCCAGAAGATGTAGGCCCTATTGATTTCCAAATATGTGTTCTAGAAGCATACATTTATTCCAAAAAAGTATTACTGAAGCTGGTTTTATTCACAAAATAGGTAGTCCAAAGAAAGTTTATTCACAAAATTTAGTATTTCAGTGGCTATTTGATATTTTTCTTTTTCTTCTTCAGCGTTCATTCTCAAACTTCCGCTTGATCTCTAGCAAGGCAATGGTCTTACTAGATTTCCAGCAGAATGTAGTCCAGAGAATGGAAATGTGTTGTGTCACCATTTTATTTACGCCAATGGCCAGACACATCCATCTTCTGCTGGATTTGATATTCCAAGTAAGTATTGCAGAAGCTGTTACTATTTCTGAGGCTGTTTGATTTGAAAAATAAGTATTTCAGACTATTTCTAATTCCAAACAATTTTCCAGAGACTATTTAATTATCAATTAAGGGATTTTAGAAGATTTGCAGATTTCAAAAATTTGTATTATCAGAAATAAGAATGTAAATTATCAGCTTATAATTATAATTTAAGCTTATTATAAGCTTATTAGCTTATAAAGTAAATTATAAGCTTATTAGCTTATTTGGCGTTGCCATCCCTGCGTTATGGAGACGGGGCTTGATGAAATCTAAAGTCATCTATTTTGTTTTTTATTGTGTTGTTTTCTGTTGTTTGTCTCTTGAAAAAGGTTCAATTTGAGCCGATACGTGGAGAATTGTCCTGTTTAGTTTTATTGTATGTTTTTTTATATATACTTTTTTATATATTTTTATTAATAGGCAAGGTAAGTGTTTTAGTAACCTGTTCAATTCATTTTGCTTGATTATTTGTTCATTAGGTTACTGCGGCACCATCCACTTTGTCGGACACCCTCTGACCATTTGGTTATTTGTATTTTCAGAACCTGTTTGATTTACCCAAAAAAATATTCCAGAAGCTGTGTTGATTCCCATAATAAGTATCACATTTCAGAGAATATTTCATTAATAAAAAAACATATTTAAATAGCAGTATGGATTTCTGAAATATGGATTCCAGACACTTTAATTTTATTTTTAAATGCCTTTCAAAAGCTGTTTTAATTATCAAAATATTTTAGAAAAACGATTTTATAAATGTCATATTCCACAGGATGTTTAATTGTAAACTAATAAAAAAAACATTCTATGTGCTGTTTTATGCCTAAAATATTTATTTCAGAGGCTGTTTAATTTCCAAATCTAGTATTTCAGAAGCTGTTTAGTTTCCAAAATATATTAGGCTGATCCATTCACAAAATATATTTCAGAGGCTGTTTCACAAAATTACTGGTAGTACTCAGGGCAGTGCCGTGCTATGATGCAGAGAGAAGGACCCAAGCAAAATACATTTTTGGGCAGCATATCTAAGAAAAATCATTCATCATGAAGCATTCCGAAGGCTTGTATCATACTGAGAAAATCTACCGTTCTGCCCTGCTAGTGTTCATGATGCTGTTTTACTTCCAAAATAAGGATTTCTGTTGGTCTAATTCTAAAAATAAATATTAAAGAGTATGCCAATCTGATTCAAAATATTAGTATTTCAGAAGATAAAGTATTGGAGAGGTTAATTTATTGTCAAAATAAGCATTCATCATGCTATAGTAATCTCTGGTAATTTGATCATCAAAATAAGTATAAACCCTGTGTATGTAATATGATCATGAAAATAAGTATTCCTTGGGTTGATATGATTACCAAAATAAGTAGCCTATCCCTTGTGCTAGTAATCTTATTAATGTAAGTATTCCTTGGGTTGATAATATGATTACCAAAATAAGTAGCCTATCCCTTGTGCTAGTAACCTTATTAAAGTAAGTATTCCTTGTGCTGGTGATCTTATTAAAATAAGTATTTCTTGGCTGGTAATCATATTAAAATAAGTATTCCTTATGCTGGCAATCTTGTTAAAATAAGTATTTCTTATGCTGGTAATATTATAATCACAAGTATTCCTTATGTGATAACATAAAATAAGTATTTCTTGGAATCTTGGGATAATGATATGATTATCAAAATAAGTATTCCTTGTGCTGGGAATCTTATTATTAAAATAATTATTGCCTCTGCTAGTAATCTGATCAACAAAATTAGTATTTCTTATGCTGGTAATTTGATTATCAGTAGGGCATATTCCAAGTTTTTTTTAAATTTCCTAATTAAGTATTCCTGATGCTTCCAGCTCAAGTGTGTGTTATGATACAGATTTATACTAATTGATATGCAAAAGAAACATGCCATGATAAAATACAGTTTAAAATGTAGTGATCACTGACAAAACAACAGATTTGAGATAGACTCAAGCTTAGATAAAATTCTGTAGGGCCTATAGTTTAACCGCACTGCACATAGCCCTAAGATATGCCAACGTCTGAAAGATGGCCAGAAATACACAGGGCAGGCATTTGTTGAAATCTCCTACATGCTAATTGCATAAGTAGGTATAGCACATGCTGGTGATAATGACAAAGGCAGAGTTATATTATCTCTTACCTGTAGGTTGGAATTGAATATCCTTGGTGAATTTTTTTCTAGCTTGTTTCTTTTGAAATAAATAATATATGGGCCTAAATCTGCTTTTCAAGCAGTGGGCCTAAGCTGTTGTGGTCTTTTTCTTTAGAAATGATATTTCATGAAAACAAATTATGTTGGCATTTTCTCTAGTTTAAACTAAATGAACAGAAAAGAAACATTGACACTGCTGGGAATGAAGATAATTTTTTTTTATGCACTTTAGGCCTCAAATCAAGTATTTGATGAAGAAATTAACATGCCGCCTGGCTGAATTTTAATAAACAGGTCTATAGTAGTCCCTCCTGTATATGCCAGCTTTACAAGGATGACATTGCCTTTTAGGAAAATGTGAACTATTATACACTGGCCTAAGGCTAAGCCTAAACATAATTAGTATTTTAATATGAAGGCCTACATAGTTATTAGTATAATGACTAGGCCTTTAGGTCCTCATAATATAGTATTATTTAGGCATAGAACAAAGAAAATGAATGATCAAGTCGTTATTTCTTTGCGAAGTTCCTGTTACTTTATACCAGAATGACAATCCATGACTATGCAAAAGCTGCAGCACCTGAATAGCATAATCGATGGAGCATTTGAAAACTTTATTACAGACTGGGTGTAGGGCGTGTGTGTAAGAAAGGAAAGCTAATAAGCGTGATCATATGATGTTTTTTTTTTTTATAAACAAAGAAATATAAAGCCTGAAGACAGTGCGTTTAAATAGTTCCAAGACTGAAATGAAATGCGTCTTTTCCAGATGTAATCGATTAAAAAAATTATAATTGAAGAATACCATGTTATCTGTTATGAGAAATTGCATTTTACCACTGTGTGGAGGGGTGGTAAAGGGCGCGTATGTGACGGCAAAGTACCGAGTGCGACCACCTCCCCCTACCTCCAAAGGCAATTGTGCATCCGGACCGTTCAGAAAGCAATGGCAAACTACTGAACGTAGTTATATCACTATAGCCAATAAATGTTAGGTTGATGGCTACGTACTCAGTAGGATACGCTACCAATTTATTTACGTTTCTTTAGAGCTTAAACGTAATTATAAAGTTGAACACACAATACACGACAGGACTTTCGCTGCTCTCGAATCGTGACGAAATTAATACGAAGGAATGTTAATTTGAAACATGCAGTAGGCTCTTTTATTATTGTGGTTTGAAACATTAAATAAACAAATTACACCAATTTCAGTTATTGCAATAGATATAAAGCTCATTATATGCAATCATATAAAACAATGATTGTTACTTGTAAAATGTCAACCTGAATTGACTGTAACCTTATTCTCAAGCTTACTAAACTTACTTCTGGCACACGACATAAAAATATAGGTAAGTAAAACAAAGTACTGTACTTTTCATTTTGAGTTTCTGTTTAAAATAAATAGTTTAACAAAATTGGGAGATGCAGTGCGTTATAATTACACAAATTATTAGCGGTCTATAGTCTACCTACGCATTTTACTTGTTCCAATTTGTGTTATAAAATACTGTAAGTCCCAATGAAGTAATCTGTGTTTGCAATGTGATACCGCGAAATTTTATTCAAACTAAATTATGCTTATTTATTGATTGACGGGTAATGACCAACTGAAGCTCACCTCCACTTCTTTCTGAATGTTTTCCATTTTCTGCTGATTTTGGATTAACCGTATAGTTTTTTAGCTCTGCCATGATTGATAAATAACTGTAAATTGTCCTGGTCAATAATGTGTCTTGTTTTTATCGCTACCACGGTACTGATCCAAAAAGCGATTAACACCGTTTATAGTCACACTGCCACACTACCCTACTCGCCAGACAACGTTCTTTGGCCTAGATAGCAAGTTCCACCTTTTGCCGTGTACCTTTCTCATCCCCTGCGGCTCCTTAAACAGAAAACGCTCCGTCATTGGTTCGTGCACTCTAAATAGTTAAAATGTGTTTATTTGAAGAAAGCCGGGTGATACGGATACTATACTTATACTATCCAATGCGCTTCTCATGTAATAGATTTTTTTTCAGGCAAAAATTAACATACTAGTTGAATGAAATCACGGAAGGGCGCTCGCACTTTGTTACTAATAATAGTTGAATCATGTTGAGCTAGTCTATTTAGTCATTGATCCATGGTAATGACTGGTAGCACGAGGTCAGAATATGGAACTTTCACTTTCATTGCGTCTTGACCACTGCTGTGCATTTTTTTTTAAATATAAGAAAACGTTGGTGATTCTTTGGTGTTGGTTTGTTTGGGAAGAGTTGAATGTCAAAATACTTTAGAAAACAAGCGCAATTTTGCAACACGGCTTTTCACAGTGTTCACGTTATAGGCTTATATATATATATATATATATATATATATATATATATATATATATATATATATATATATATATATATATATATATATATATATATATATATATATATATATATATATATATATATATATATATATATATATATATATATATATATATATATATATATATATATATATATATATATATATATATATATATATATATAATGTGATTGCTGTTATCGTACGTAGTCTCGGTAAATATTTCTCATCTTACAGAAAATAGATGTATCATGGTTATTAGGAGTTGGATGTGGAATATAGATTTGATTTTGGAATAAGACAAATCTTTGTTCTCAAACTCCTGTGACATAACAACAGCGTGTAATAGGGAGAATGAAATATTTAGTGTCACGGTTACTGCGATATTTGCGCATTTCGCCTGACACATCCGACTTAAACTTAGCTTCTGTGCCACTTGAACGATCTATGGGATAGCCACCATCATTCGAAAACCTTCCTAGTCGCCTAACATTTTTGTGCATGGCAGGTCAGTGTCGCTTTTCTTTGCTTACAGTTCGCGCCCCACCCATTTTGAGAATCAAACTATCGTCATAATGTGCCATCACCGCATCGGAGGTGTCTCTGCAACTGTATCTTTTGTAGACTACGATAATTGTAATAAATTTACTGTTAAAATCACTCTTAATAATTAAGTAGCCTCTTCCGTATAGGGAGCTAGCTACAGAGGACTTTCAACATCTGCTGTCTCTTGCCTTGATAATGCACTCTGCTAGATTGATATCTAATATTTCTCTTCAATTTGTATCTCTACCTTCGTTGTTCTCCGCCACTCGACCTTCATGCAAGGTCTTCAACAAGGTAGTGATTCATTTAATATGTTAAATATTTTGTATTTGTTAGATATTTATTTCTTGTTATACGGAGTGTTACGGGAACCTCTGATTTTTCCCCTTCTCTTTCCATGATGTTCTCTCTATTCTTCTATATACGCTAGTGTGTGTGCGTGCGTGTGTGTGTCTATATATATATATATATATATATATATATATGGCTTTTTACGTCTTGCAGACGGTCATTTAGCAATAAGAAGATGTAATCCGCTGAATAGGAATGGGTACTTTTCAAGCGATCATATCACAGCAACGAAAGATTTCAAGCGATCATATCACAGCAACGAAAGATTTTTTGTTTGAGCCTTTCTCAATTTTCTTCCATATCTTTAAACATATTATTTCTGAACAATGCTGCTCCCGCACGCAGGTTCTGCCCCAAGACATCCCGAGTTTCCACCGTGTTTTCCCAGTTTATGGATTCTTTGTGAAAGCCTTTCATTGAGGATTTACATATGTCTTCATACCTAAACATCTCTGGGTGTCACCTATGGCTCACTAGACAAACGCCTCTCTCTTTCTCTATGTGACGTGTCCTTAGCAGAACGTTGTCCTCACTTCCACTCCGTAAGCCTTACATTCTGTGCCCAGCTGTCCAGCTTCTTCCAGTATCATGTTCAGTAGGTCTTCGATGTCATGTGTCCATCGTAGTCGTGGTTATTTTTGATTTGCGACTCAAAGTTTATAAATAGGGTCCAATCGAGAGCCCAACAATACTAAAAACTATCATTCCGGTCATTTCGCTAGACATGTGAACGCAAGTTGTGTCGTCCTTATGTATACTTGTATGTTATCTTTGATAAAGGCCTTTCGATCGAAAGGTCGATTTGTGTGTGTGCCTATGTATGTTTCATGTTATTAGCAAAACTTCATTACCCCCGTTGCACGCTTTACCTACATGTTGTGTGGAGTCTATTTATATGATATTGCAGTTGTTCTTTTGCTGCTGCTATTATTGCTTGATCGTCTGCAAAAAGAAGTTCGTTCAGGAGGTTGTTAGATTGTCTTCTTCATTAATGTTGGCAATTTTACATATGCAATCGATATATGTGATGAATAACAAGAGAGATAAAACACATCCTTGTCGCACGCCAGAGTGTATGTGGGATTTATCTGAAAGCTCAATACTTGTTCTAACTACACATTGACTGCATGTGTAACTATTTCTACAAATACTGCCCCTAAAAAAACATTACTATTACAGACACGATGGATACAAAACCAGGATGAGACCTTGCAAACAATGGATTACAGATATAAGAGAGTTAAAGAAATAAATATATATGAATCATACAAAAAAGCCATCTTCAGAGAACTCTTCTATCCTTGACGGTGTAAGACATAAAGGGGTATAAAGCGAAAAGAAAAAAGAAAGAAAGAATCTACTCATATCGTTACCATTTGCATTGGTCTCCCCCTCTAATATTCCAGCCGGACTGTCTTGTGTCGACAGTGCTGCTGTATGTGTTGGCGCAGAAGTGCCAGATATTTTTTTGTCTGTATTGTGCAGTCAATTCTTATTCCATCTGCTGCCTCCCCATTCAAGGACACGATCCCCAAAAGTTTTTACAAGGAATACAGCACGAGCATCTGTATTTTTGTTTTCAGGGTGTACCACGAGGAGTTACTTTTGGGATCGTGGTTATCTGCTAACCCTGGGACCGCCCGAGAGCAATGTGGTACCATATGCACATCTCTGAAATATTAATTTTAAGAAAATGGAGGAGTAGGGGTGTTACTCTTAATAAAAAAAATTATTTCGACTATATTTCACATTATATTTTCCCAAGGATAGGAACTCTAAAAGTATTCACCGCCTTCTGTGCCACAATTCTGGGGTGTTAATTTTTGGAATGGAATTAATCTCTGGAATTATAATTATTTTTATAAATCAAACTGACGATTAGAAAACTGATTTTTGTAACTACCTCAACCTACGAAACATGAATTATGAGAATCTACCAGCCTATTAAATCCTCATTTTCTAGAACTCCAGGCAACTTTTTAAAAATAGTTTTCATGATTATTTTCACAGTAGAATAATTTCTAATGACTTCCTTTTATCACGGTACTTCAGAAATTTTAATTTCTCCTGGACCTTTTACTGTGTTGCAGGTCCGTAGATAATTGTATATGAGGGAGGTTTGGGGTGTTCAAAACCCTCCTCTAGCAAACCTGAACATGACTTTAGTACTAGAAACTTAGTCAAAAGATCGGTAAAAACCGTTCCTTGGCAATATTTCGCAGAAATGTCTTAAAATTTTCCGTCAAATAGTTTAAATTTATACATGAAATCGGACGGATTACTTTTTAAAATGTAAAACACATTCATTAAGTTAATCACATCTACGGTCCTGCTGTGTTTTCCACTACTTTTACTGCACTGTCAACTAAAATTAGTGATATTCTAATACTAGTACATTCAGTTTAATTTTGCCTATTTTGTTTGTGATTTTTAATGTAAGTTATAAATTAATGACATCACGACTAGCATATACGATACATACAAGAACACGTATTTAATAGCACGCAAACCTTTTTTTTTACCGAGATGGGGCGTGGTGTATGTACAATTCTAACATTCTGTACATATGATTCTCAGAGCTGTTTGATGATGGCATAGGTAGGTAATAATTTTAACGATCATATTCATCAGGTGACGTGTCGACTGGTGTATACGATCATGGATCTCCACAATTCACTATTTCAAATGATATTTATCAGGATCGCTTTTCGCCCGTGTGTTGCCGGGGCCCCGAAAGGGGAGCAAAGAATAGCAACACTGTTTACCTTCCATGTATGTCGTATGAGGCCACAAAGGAGGTTATGGGATGGGGTTGTCTGTCCTATCCCATATAGGTTCAGTGAACCAAAGCCATGCTGAAGTCGGATGTGTCAGGCCAATATGCGCAGATATCGCAACAATGCTGTAAACCATGACACAACGCATTCCGTTCTCCGTACTTCATCCTGCTAATCTGCAGGAGTTTGAGAACGAACGCAGAAGAAGAAGAAGAAGAAAGATCGATTTTGACTCTTTGCCATGTCACAACGTATGACTATAATACTAACGCGTGTTGTCGTTCTCGATATCTCTTGCCTTCTATCTTGCATGTTGTAACTTATGCTCTCCATACCTCTCTGTCTCGTAACGTGTCCAAAAAAATAAGATTGCTTCTTTCTGATATTATTAAGTAACTCAGGTCTCACATTGACTCTTGCAGCGCCTCCTTGTTAGTTTTTTTTCTAGCTGTTCATAATACATACGCATGCATACGGTTCTTATAGAACCACATCTCTAGAATATAATTGTAGTAATAGATATCGACAAACCTTAACAAGCTTCGGTGATCTGTGAAGAAAGAACGGATATTTTCATTTTTTGGCACCAGAGAGGGAGGGTGTGGTGGGGGGGGGGGGAGGGGGGGATAGTTACACATAAGGAACATTGTTTCAAAATTGGGCCACGGGAAAAAAGGTTAGAGAACTCTATTTATTCTATGCTATACTGAATGTGTATACATTTTTTAATCATTGTATTGAATAAAAATTGAATGTGTCATATTGAAGAAATCCAACGTAACTTCCGTTCACCGGGGATTAAATGGTATATTTCAGATTTATGTAAATTAACAAATGTATGTAATATCTATTAGTTTAAAATCCCCTTTGATCCTTTATTGCTATGCATAAACTAGCAATAATTTGTTGAAATGGTAGCACGATTACATATGTACTACTGTTCTATCACCAGTATCGTTAAAATTGCAAAGAATATTTAAAAAAGTCCCAGCTGACTGGTTAAAAAAAAGTCCCAGCTGACATAGATAAAATATCAAGTCCAAATATGGTACAAAAATCGATAATGGAAAAATAATAAATGTGCACAGTTTCTTTGCTATCACTAAGTGATTTCATGTTAACCGTTGTTTCAAGCAGCAATATTTCAAGAACATTTATTATTACTCTCTAGAAAATAGTAGTTAAAAGTTGTTGCTAGCATAATCTAATTAAGGATGCATCGATCAACCCAACATTTCATAGGTTGTAGTGATTTTACAGGCAATATTTACGTTCAGTGGGTTGTTCTTGCTTTCTGAACGTATACGTAAGAATGTATAAGCAACTAAGGTATCATATGTACTGATAATATTTAGGAATTGTGTATTAGGCGTGAATTGTGACAGGTCATTGGTATGATAGAGATGATGTTGTTGTGGTAGGTGCCATTCCAATAGCCCTCACTGTTCCAGATTTGCTCTGTTCGCTTACAATGAGGTTGGGACCATCTAATGATGTGAAAGCTTCCCACTCCCGCAACTTTTGCATTTTTCTTCTGCGTTCGTTTCTTAAACTCCAGCAGTTGTAGCAGGAGGTTGTTGAAGTGTAGGTGAACCGCAGTTGTGTAATGGTAAGTCATTCTCCTGCCGACTGCCGACCAGTAGACTTGGTTCTTGAATCCACTCCTTATTTGTGGTTTGAAATAAAAATTACCTCTGTAGTTTACGCAGTGAATAGGAATAAGTTGCCATGGATCATCGTTATCTGAGAAAGTTCAGGAATGGCACCATAGCTACTGAACAAGAGCGGTACTCGACGCTAGTCATGTTGTGTCTGGTTAATCATAACCTGGGCATCTGAGCTGTTACATGAAACCGTTTACTATGACTCTGGTTCATACCACCGCTTACCTTTATGTATAGTTTGAATAATATAATATATTATGTCATGGTTTATAGCTTGGCAGCGATAACTGTGTTTTTCTGAATCAACTACTCTCCAAAATCCTCTTAGTCTTCTCCTATACATACATGGGGTAGGTCACGGTAATGTTACCCTTTAGTGAACCTGCAACACAGGCGTAAAATGCTACATGAACCTTGGACAAACGCATTGAAACGTCAATGCCATAGTTATCGTGTTACCGCAACTCTCATGGAAGAAATATGAAGCATTTGTTGTAGAAAACTATCTAAAATATAAAGTTGTATTTTAATGAATAGTGTCACCATACATATGCTATATTGTTGAGAAAGAAATGTTATCTAATAATATTAAATTTCGCTATGTCCAAACACTTTTGCTCAGCACAAATTTCTTTCTTTTGTTGTTTTTTTTTTGCCAATTTTTAATGCCAATTTTCTATGCCAAATCTGTACCTTGAGTTGGGCCCATATTTTGTGTGTCAATTTTCTTTGGAATTAGTTCTCATTTGTTTAAACATTTCATGTTCTAAAGTTATCCAATGTGGCTCGTTCAAGTGCAGTTTTGTTATTGTTTAGTATATGACATCTCAGTAAATGCACTGTTGTTATTATTTTGCATTTTACAACTGAGTAAACGCATTGAGTCGGTGATGGTGGCTCTCACATCAATGACGATGCCAGTTGTAGAGAAACATGATCGACAGTATGGAACGCATTATCAATCTTAGGATGCAGGATGCAGTGGTACCTTGAAAGTGAAAACCTTCTGGTATCACAGCAAGCAGGTTTCAGACAGTGCTACTCTACTGAAGATCAGGCAACCTACCTCTCCCAAGAGATTGAGGATGCCTTCCAAGAAAAGAAACTGGTACTAGCAGCGTGGATAGACCTCAGGAAAGCATTTGATAAGGTCTGGAAAGAAGGGCTCCTAAAGAAATTGCGAAATTGCAGGGTTTAGCTCAAGAATGTACAAATGGGTAAAAGCATACCTGCATAATAGAAGAGCCAGGGTACAATTAGATGGTCGCAAGAGCAAGAAAGTTCTACTGCGTCATTGAGTCCCCCAGGGAGGAGTCCTGTCACCCACACTTTTCTTGGTTTACATCAATGACCTAGTTGCTGAACTACCACATGGGATCAAAGTGGCAATGTATGCTGACGACCTGGTGATCTGGTGCACGGAAGAACATGCAACAGTGGCCACTAAACAAATACAAAGAGCTATCGATGCCCTAACCTTATGGGCTAATAGATGGTGCGTCAGCATTAACACAGATAAGTGCAGCACTACACTCTTTACCCTCTCACCAAAACAAAAAGCTGGTCATATCAAGATAGATGGAGAGCTCTTGAAAGAAGACAAACAACCCACATACCTCGGAGTTACTTTTGATGATAAGCTGACATGGAAGCAGCACATAAACAAAGCAACAACAAAAGCCAGGAGGAAGCTAGCTATCCTGAGAAAACTAAGTGGAACCACATGGGGGAGCCAGTGGAAATATACTCAGTAAAGTTTACCAGCAAGGCATAAGACCACACCTGGAATACGGTTCAGCTGCGTGGTGTCCTGCATCAAACACCACATTACAAGATCTAGATAAAGTGCAAAACCAGGCACTTAGAATAATGTTGGGAGCAATGAAATCAACACCCATAGCAGAGATGCAGAAAATGGGAAGAATGCAAACACTTGGCGAACGCAGAGACACAAAAGTACTAATTCAAGCAGAAAAGTTTCAGTGTATGCCAAGTCATCCAATGAAGGAAAGATTCCAAAATCTAGCAATGGGACGACTGAAAAGGAGCAGCTTTATCCATCAAGCTAAACGACTCCGTAGACAACTTACAGACCTACCTGAAGTTGGCAGCCCCTTAAGGTCTGTACCAGAGCAAACCCCGTGGAGTGAAAGCCA